>VYZQ01033590.1:29978-94623 GCA_013400655.1 Mystacornis crossleyi | reverse complement strand
AAAGTTTTCCCCAGTTACTTTCTTTGGAATCATCTTTAACAGATGATTCCACCCAAGAAGCTCTTTACTCAGTTTTCCTACTCATCCCAGGGACAAGGAAGTCCTGCTGGGAGTCAGAGGCTGTCTGCTCACAGCTGCAGCCTGCCTGCACCTTCCTGCGTGGGGCGAGTGCGGAAACACTGCACCTGTCCTCCAGAATGCTGCCCCTGCCCTGCCATTCTCCCCTCCAGGGACATTCCCACAACCAGCACTTACCCCAAGCTCTGTTGTGGTGAGCTCACCTTTCATTTATGGTGTTAAAAGCTTTCTAAATCTGAGTGGGTTTTTTTCTTTGCAGTTTCCCCTAGGGTAAACACCTCAATTTCAGTCTGAGTCATATCTCCTTGCACCACTTGTTCTGACATGCTGAGGTAAGTGGTGTGTAGTACCTGTCTCTGGCTGGATGTTGCAGCCCAGCATCTCACAGTGTGAGACCCATAGAAGTGATATAACTGCTCAGGAGCTGAAGATATCCAGTATTTTTAAGACTGAGATGCAGACGACAGCTCATCATTAAAGAAGAGAAGGCTCTGGGGAGAACTTACTGCAGCCTTTCACAAAGAAAGATGGAGACAAACTTTTTGGCAGGGCCTATTGTGGTAGGAAAGGGGTAATGATTTTAAACTGAAGGACGATTGATTGAAATTAGATATAAGGAGGCAGGTTTTACAATGAGGGTGATAAAATGCTGGAACAGGTTGCTCAGAGAAGTTGTGGATGCCCCATCCCTGGAAACATTAAAGGTCAGGCTGGACAAGGCTCTGAGCAACCTGATCTAGTCAAAGATCTCCCTGCTCATTGTAGTGGGATTGGACTCGATGACCTCCAAAGGTCTCTTTCAACCCAAACTATTCTATGATTAGCATTATAGTGATAGAGAAATGCCACAACGGTTTCCATAGTGCAACAGAGCAAGGACAGGTCTCTCCCTGCTCTTTCTGCCTGACAGTAAGGACATCACTCACAGGGTTCCCTTTTGCTGCAGTAATATTGGCTGTAACTGCTTTATGGGAATATTGGCAGCCCACACTAAATTATAGCAGCCTTCAGGTAGCTGTGACTTGTGCCAGGGTATTGTTTCTGTCTTGGCAGCATGGGATCAAGGGTGCACAAGTAAGGTGGCTTCTGTCTGTGGCATAAACTTTTCTTTCTCATCTCTATTTCACTGTTTTTTCCCCACCATCAGCTCTTCCTTCCTTGCTTTCCCTTGTTTCAACCTATCTGTCTTAGTCAAAAAGCTGTTCCCTGCAAAAACACCCTATAACTGTGTTGCACTCTAAAGGAGAAGTGCTCAGGACACAGGAAGTGCCCTGAGTGCAGTCCTGTTGCAGTGGGGTTGGCCTGCAACCTTCCCTGGCAGACAGCTGTGGCCCATAGAAAGAATCCGAAGACGATATACATTGTAGATATTCAGAGATGTTCTTTATTTTCTCCCAGCCTCGTGGCTGGGCCTAGCACAGACTGTTCCAAGAGCTCTCTTGAATCATCTCCACACCCCCCTAAATACAGCATTACCAGGGCGGGGTTACATTTGAAATGACCAATGAGAAAGAGGTTTAGGTACAATAGCATCAGGTAGACTGGCAGCCCCGTGTAACCTGACTCATGCTCCGACTCCCAAGTCATCTCCCCAGGGTGTAAGCTCCACACAGTCCCACCAAGGGTGTTGAGACACATCACCTGCTCCTCCCTTTGAAGGAAAAGCCTGACTGTCCTGCACCACTTACCCTTTGAAGGGTGCAGAAGAGGGAAACTCCCAGTGAGAGCAAAGCAAACGGGAGGGAAGGCCATGTCACCACCAAGAAAGCCAAGTGGCCTTTTGTGCGTAGATGTCTACACTCAGTAATGGTCCAGTGAGACAAAAACTTGATACAACTGTACTGTGCTATAAAGTGAGTATTAGGATTACAAAGTCAGAGAGGAATGTTACGGAGAATCTTCTTCTGCCTTGCCGCCTTCCAGGTGACAAGAATTTACTTCCTCTGTGAACTCAAAGCCTTGATTTTCTCATCTCTGATTCCAGAGCCAGCTCTTCCCAGGAGCACCTTGGCGGTGTGCAGACCAGGAGCTGGTCCATGCTCTGCCTTGTGAGAGCTGTGGGCTCACATCACCTATTTCCAGTCCCGTGCAGAGCCATTCTGGCTATAGGCTCAGGAACAGCAATAGTGTTACATTAGATCAGTATCATAGAGATTAACTCTGTTCCAAAGTTATTATTTAAAGAAGGATTGAGAACCTGGCTTGTGTTTCTCGTGGCTGATCCCTCACAGTCTGGTGTTTCTCTGGAATTCTTTGCTTTCCTTGTGTGGCTGCCAGGTTTTCTGAGCTACCTCAGAAGCTAATTGGCCTGGATTTTGCCTTTCTCCCCTTAAGTAGAATTACTGACGACTTTCTTCTCCTGTGCATGCCAGTGTCACTGCAGTGGCAAAGCTAAGCTCCCATATGTTGCTCTTATAAGTTTGTCTGCTGTGTAATGCCATTTTCCCAAGGCAAGTAGAAAACATTTTTGTCTGTCACTAATGCAACAGGCATCCCTGAGGTTTCTAGCGAGCAGAAAAAATGGAAACTTCTTTTCTTTTCCTTGATATTTATTTGATTTTTTGTGTCTTTTAATTGTTCTTCCTTAATTTAGAGGAGGTGAAGAAGAGAGTCCAATATAGAGAGCTCATTTTGTTACTGCATACTCACATTCCCATAATACTGCTGGTGGTCAGTGACCAACTGAAGGTCTGAAAGATAAAGCTCATATTTGACCTTCTTTTATCTACAGAGGTTCTTCAGCTTCGTGGATCTATTTTCTGAAGCTTATTCTCTCTACAGCCCAACCAGGGTCATCTTCATCAAGCAGGCTGTCAAAATAGGTGGCGCATATTGACTTTTACAAGTCATTGTCTCTTGTTCTCCCACAACTGCTAAGGGCACCCATGTAGCCCAAACCTTAAACCCCTAAAAGGAGAGAGGTGGATTCCAACCTCAAGTGCTGAAACCTGAATGTTGCTCCTGGCCCAAGGAGAGGTGGCAGTGCTACCTCCAAGGCACTGGGGGAAATACAGAATCAGGCAGAGCTGGTGGGGGACTGATGTTTCCCCTCCCCCCCTCCCCCTTTTTGTCCCTATTTGGTGTCTTTACCACTCCTTCCTTTGCTGTACTACTGAATATGTAACCTCAGGGCAGCTGTAGACTGGAAGCTGGATGCTTGGAAACCTTTCAGCCCAAGGGGCCTGCTTTCCTGTCGGGAGTCACACGGCAGAAATCCTAAATAACTCCTAATTAAAGGAGTTATAGGCTGCAGTACCGTGTCCTTCCAGCCTTCCAGCAACCTCGGATCATTTTGCAGCTGGGCGCTAGAAAAACTAGATAGTAATTTGATTCTGTGAGAGTTCAGTGGTGTTTTGTCTGAAACACAAGGAGGAGCATCAATCAGCATGGATTTACAGCCTGTTTCTTGAGTTATGCACACCAGATACTTGCTGAGCCACTATTTTACCTATTAAACACTTGGCCTTGGGCTTGTCCTGAGCCACAACTTGATTCAGTTTCCACACCCCCAGTGGGAAACTCGGTGGTCCCATGGGGTGCTCAGTGGCTAGCACTGTGTCCTGGGAGCCCTGTGCAAGTGTGGGGCCATGGAGGTGGCTTGTGGGTGCTGGAAGTCTGATCCCTGCAGTGGGAAGGCACTGCTAGGGCCACACAGCTGATGTAAAATAAAAACAAAACCTAGATGGTGAAAAATAAATAAGGAAAATGAAAAAAAAGCTCATCCTAAGCAGGTGTCCTGGCTGCACTGATTTTATTCATAATTTTTTCTCTTATATTTTTCTATGTAGCAGTTCAATTCCTTTGTCCTTACTCTGCCGGGACTGGAAGAGATGCATTTGCCAAGCAGTGGCTCCCATGGGGATTGGGAACACACCCTGTTTCTCTGTTCCACTTCTGCCTCTCAACACTTCCCATGGGCCTGATCCTGTACCACGCACCTGGGATGAAAGACAGGGTCCCTTCCTGAGTAGCAGCAAGACAGTGCAGGAACATCGATGTGTACCTTTAATGAGACAGAAGTAGCACTTGCTAGGAACAGCCTTGTGACACAGATTTCTGGTGTATATTTGGTTCATATTTGCTAAATTGGTTTAATAGATATCACTGCACGCCCTGGTTCCTTGAGGGCATATGTAATGGCTGTACCTGTAAGCACAGTACTGTCTGGACCCTGCCATTTCCCTAGCAAAACTGAAAAGAAAAAGGGAAGAGGTGCAGAATCTCATTATGTTGCACTGTGCGAAGCCAACCTTCCTGCAAAGACAGCGGAAAGCAAAACCCCTTTTCTCCCTTCAGTTTGGCATTAAAGGATCTCACTTGCCCTGCCTAACTTCCATGTCTGCCTATCTCTCTGTAGCCTTAAAAACATAGTTTTCCTGGTTAAAAACCATGCTCTAATAGAACCTCTTAGAGGATCAGTAAGCACAGCTGGATCCTGCCAGTGTTTTATGCACAGGCAAACACATACAGTTGCCTGGCTGTGTTTGGGGATGTGGTCTCCTCTTGAGACTTTTTTTGCCATGTTCCCCTTCTCATCACGCTCTCACATGAGACATGTGACACAAGAAGACCACCACTGAATTACATGATGAAAACCCCCTCACATCAGCTCCTCTTCTGCTGTTTTAACTTAAAAACTCCTTTAATACTGAGTTGGGCAAAGGGGGGAAGTGATGTCGTTTTTGTATGAGACACATAAATTTCAGTCTGTAACTAAAAGAGCAATCACACATGTGGCATTTGCACATGACCTAACCCAGAGTTTCTGTATGTTGCCAAAACAGGCTTTGCTGTGACTGATGTTCTCAGCTGCTGTTTTGTTTCCTTAAAAATCTCAGTCCGGGCAACATGTTTCAGTCCATTTGGGAGCTGCCAAGGGTCAGTTTGAGAATGTGTGGAAGCTAGTTAGGGTGGTGGGAGTGGAGTGAGGATGTTGCTTAAACATCTCTGGGCCAATATTTACAAAAGCATATGGAAACCTAAGGGTTTAGAGCAGGTAAGTGCCTAGCTGATTTTCAACAAAACCCATACTTCTTAGCTGCAAATTGCAATATTTAAGTATTTCTTAAAATCCATCCTTAAGTCATGAGCAGGGTGAAAGCAGCACCCTTGTAAGGCATTGTCAGAGTTCTTGGTGATGCCTGGGTGCAGCACTGGGATGAATGCCAGCAATTCCCTGTGGAGTTGCACAGCTGACTGTGCTTTGTATTGCCAGGACAAAACACCACACGAAGGCAGGCAAAGAGTGAGGAACTGTGAGGGAAGGGCTTTTTGCTGATAATCTCTGGGTCAGGTCAGAGCTGCTGTGTTCCTTGATATCAGGCTGCACGGGAAGGGCAACTGTGTCTTTTTAAAGATAAGCAGCCATGTCACCAGTTAAGCTGGTGCCTTAGCAGAGCAAGCACAACTGTCTGTAGGTGGTTGCTTGAGAGCACTGAGATCCCTGCCTCCCACGACTGTTTTCCCAGTCTTACTGTGGAGGGAAGACAGGTCTCTCTGCCTGACAGTCTCATTCCTCCCAAATCTGCAATAGGCTACTGTATGCAACCCAAAAAATATGGGAGCTCTCTCATTGCTGGATTCATATATTGCTATTGAAAGTCTGATGTTTGGCAGGCTCTCTCCCCTTCTGCTTAGTACCCTGGCCTGTATTGCAATATTCCCAAATCCCCTCACACCTGCTGTGTCCCACTAAGGTGTAGTTCCTGGTGGTGTCTTTCCTTTCTAATTTTTGTGGGAAGGGCCAGCAGCTCCTTGTGTGTCCCAACTTACTCTCCTCTTCAGTGCAATAGCTCTCACACACTGAATCTCTGGGAACTGCAGATGAAATGTGGTTTCCACTTTAAAGCATGCTCAGGCTCATGAAAAGGCTCCCTGGCTTTTTGTCTGGGGCTTTATTTGGAGGAGGCTCTTGGGATGAGCATGGGAGAAAATAATGGCCTCAGGTGTTACATGAGGTGCCCTGAGCTGGGCTGCACGCTCAGGATGCCCTGCACAAAATGGAAGATTATTTGGATATTATTATCATTCCCAAGTCCTGGACTCAGCCTCTCCTTACCTCTCCACAAGCTGGAGAGGGGTTGCAAAGCACTTGTTACCCTGGCTTGGATCTTTCTGGCATGAGTATGCTCCTGATGCCGGCGTTCTGTGGGCTGAACGAGGAGCAGGAGCTGCCCCCCACAGCCCGAGCTGTGCGTGAGGGCAGACAGGCTGCAGGAAACGGGGGAAACAATGAGGTTCTGCTTCGCGGGTACAACAGCTTGAGAGTGGTGGAGAGGAAATGCTTCGATGACAAGGGCAGGGTGAGCCAGAGGCCAGAGGCCACGTTTTTCATGCTGTGAGGCCTTTTTGGTGTCAGCACTGCTCCTGCATAATAAAGCTCAGCACAGAGCAGTGCTTGGCAGTGCCCCTCAGTGTGGGGCGAGCCAGGAGGGTTCCCAGTTTGGGAACTGGGGAAGACTCCAGGGAAAAAAAAGCCTTAGGAGTTGTCTATGAGAAGGGACAAGCAGTCTCTGTAAGAGGTGGCAGTGCTGCCTCCTTGTGCAAATCTGAGCTGGAGACAAATAGACCCAGAAATATCTTCCAGCAGATGTAGGGAGGCACTGCTGAAGCCCTGCTACAGGTCTGCAGCTGCATTCAGCACCCATCTCAAAATCTGACTCTTAGTGAAGCACTTCAGAGGAATTAAATTCTTTAGAAACTCTAGCAATCAATTACAAGCATCCAGCTCCTTCAGCTCTGCCCTTACGGAGCCTTTAACTTCCTCACCCTGCTCAGGGCAGTATTATAAGGGTGAAATGCTTGATGTTTATGAAGTGCTTTGAAGACAGAAAGTGATGTTAAGTTTTACTAGGCCAAGATCTGAGGCTCTCATTTAATTTTTCTCAAGATATCAAACTCAAATCTCACTCCAGGGATGCTACAGGGATGCTAAGTGGGAGTAATCTCACTTCCTGCATGCTACTTGTAAGCAGCACATGGATCTGCCCTGGTTCCCATGCCCATCCTGCCCTGCTGCAGCCTCGTGCCCTGCCAGCTCTCCCATCACAACTCTTTACCTGTCTGGCTGTCGGCCAGAGTGCTAAGATGATCCAAGTTATAACACTGTAGAACTACGGATTCACTGAAACAAAGAGAGAAAACAGGGGGCAAAGAGGAAACTACACATGAGGGAGAAGACTGGCATGAGGTTTGTGTACATGCTTATATTACCCCAGTTATTTGAGACATGCAGAGAATCATAGAATCATAGAATCATAGACTATTACAAGTTGGAAGGAAGCTGCAAGGACCACTGAAGTCTAACTTCTGGCCCTGTACATGACAGACCCATGAATCACAACAGATTCAGTCCTTGAAACTTGTTTTTAGTTGGGGCCCCTGTTGTGCTCAGAGCCATCCCCTGCCCCATCCCTGCCCCAAAGTGGTAGACAAGGCAAGCGATGGATCTGAATATGAGAGGGAGAGGAAGAAGAGAAAAACTTGGCAAGCAAGCCAGGAGCCTAGAGAACCACTCGCCTTATCATTGTCAAATTTCCTGCAGGTATTGCAAGGAAGAGAAATTTTAAATTGCTTTTACACACCCCTGCCTGCTTGAGTGCACAGAAAAGACAGAATTGGTCTCAGAAGGAAGACTGCTATTTTGTGCAGTACATGGCCCACTGCCTTATTTGCAGTTTGCTGTGTAAGCACTGTTGTCAGATGGGAGCTATTTGCTTCCTCCAGGCTTTTCTATGGCACTCATCAGTATGACACAGGAGGACTTCAGACATCAATTAAATTCTTTCCAGAACAGTTCTATGAGACTGAGGAACAGGAAACAAAAGGAAATCTTTGTGGCTCTGAAAACACCTCTCTTCTGCAGACTGGGCCCAGATTTCAAGTCAGGAACATGGAAAACAAGAAAATATGATGATCTTTGCTTTGTGTGGGAACCTTGTGGCAAAGGAGGTGTTAATGCCTAGTGCTCCTGGGCAATATTCAAAGCAGTTAACCATCATGGAATTGCCAGAGAACCTCTGGCAGTCCCTTCCCTCGCTCTTTCACTACACAACTTCTTCACCAAAGGAGACTCCCTCTCTATCCAGCCATGATGCATGCACAAGGTGTCCATATACTGTGTGCTAAAGGGGCCAAATCAATGGCTCTAAAGATTTATGCTATTAATGAGCGAACAAAACCAAAAAACTGGGCTCATTCAGGCGTATTCTAGTCTCTGAGTAGCTGGAATTTGTGCTCTGGATCCCCTTTTCTGCACTGAGATGTATGTGGGGTATATGGTAGGGAACAGGTGTGGTAGATTGCTCAGCCTTTTTCATTCTCCTGCCTCCCCTGCTTCTCCAAAGTAACTTTCCTTGCCCATTTTACCTGGAGTTGGGCAGCACCCTCACGTGGCCTACACTCAGCAGTGACACCACTGAAGTTCAGCTCTGCAGCCTGGGGTCATTCCTCTGTGCCTGAGGCTGAGAGATACAGCACAGCTTGCACTGCCCACCGAAGGTTTTTCTACTTCCACCAGGAAGGTTTGAAAGGGTCGTCTGCCACAGCCTAGCCATCTGTCTCACCTTGCAGCACCAAGGATGTACTGAGGTCTGCGATGCACCACATGGTCTTGCAAGCTCTTCTGGAGCCTCAGAGGTGCAGAGGTTCTGCACCAAAACCTGCTGTGCAGCAGCTCTGCCCCATCAGCCCTTCTGAGGCCACATGGAGGGGGGCAGGGGACTCGGCATGGGGCACAATACCGGCGTAAGGCAGCCAGATGTTCTGGGGGAGGGCAGGGCTCTGCCGCTGCCACAGCTGCTGTGAGCACTGAACAACCACTGTGGGAATGTCACGCTCTCCCTGGGCCAGACCCTCCCACAGCTAACCCAGACCCAGCAGGCTTTAATGAGCCTCATCAAACTGACATTATGGTCAAATTGAGGCAGCTTTGGATGGGAATGATAAAATGAAAATTGTCCCTCACAAAAGGCAACTCCTGCTGCAGGTTTCAGGCTTTGACTTTGAACTAGATGCTGTGGGTTCTTTAAACCAAATCCAAAATAGGTAAGTTTTTAGAGGAAGATATTTGCTTGGCTATGCTCTTATGGGTTTTAGGGGTTTTTTTGAAAAACAGAGAAGACCTTTAGGCAGAATCTCTCCTTCACTGTGGAAAGGACACTGGAGCGTGGAAAATTTCAGGACCTAAATTGATTGTCAAAGTTTTAAGCAGCAGACAAAAAGGGTTTATACCATGAAGCATAAGCGGTCTCAACAATAAATAATTCTACCAGTTCAGCTTAAAATACATCTGAAATATATTTTTTAAGGCCTCATATACTCTGCTAGATTAAGTTGCTACAGCACTAATGTACTTTACCTCTCTGAGAAGTGTGTGGGCTTCTGGCAGCAGAGGAAGCAGGAGTTAGCAGGAGAGGACGTGAAAGAAGAGCTTAACGCCTTCTTGCTTTTCAGTCAGCCAGCTCTCTATGGTCCCCGCAGCTGCCAGGAACTTTTGTATGACAATAGCAATAGCACAAAACCTGTCAAATATAGATTCAACTGAACTTAAATTGAGGAGAAGCATCTATAGTAATCAAGGTTTGTTAGATGTGTCTTGAATATGGTGTTCTTAATTATTGAGCTCTGCACACTGGCTGCAAATATATTAAAAAAAAAAGTTTTCCAGCCTGCTGCTGCTTTCTAAGTGAAATGAAGGCATGACAGTGTGGTTTTGCCTATAAAAACTCAAGACAGTGAAACTTTACCAGTTCTGTCTCTAGCCTTTTTCTTTCCAGGTGCACAGGTCTCCAACATATTCCAGATTTTTGCACTTTGTCTTTAAAAAGCCTTTATGAGAAGGGGCACCACAGCTTATCAAGATGCTCATGAGCTGTGACCATACAGGCTGAAAACTAGAGCTGAATAGGTCTGAGAAAAGCCAGACTCTTTGCGTGATTTGGCAAACAGTAACTACAGACAATAGTCCTGGCAGGGCTGTGTGCATACTTGAAACCCTTTCCTGGGGCTCTTCAAAGACCCCCACAACGTGCTGAGGAGCTCCAGCAGTGGTGTTGGGTCTCCACACAAGGGGCAGCTCATGGATGTCCTGGAGGATGGAGGGATGGAAATCTGCACTATGGTGTGCTTCCACTCGTCTGACAGTTGCATCATAAGCTCTTCCTTCCCTCAAGCAGCAGGAAGGTGACCACACCTGGCCACCATGGCCACATCTGCTAGAGATAACCCTGCTCTCATCTTTGATATCTGGTGTGGGGATGGCCCAGTGCACTCCTGCAATACCTGGCCGGGGCAGGCAGCACAGTTCAGTGTGAAATTCCTGAGCCAGGACTGGTTTAAGCAGCTTACAGCAGTGGTAATTGTGTAGATGCAGTGGCACAGTGCCTGGTGCTGGTCAGATCAGACCACAAGGACATCTGTTGCACGACAGCAGTGCAGATATGCTCTTCAGGAGTAACTCATAAATACATTTCAGAGAAAAAGAAAACCCAAAAAACAAACACAAGTAAAATAAGCTGAAAAGCAAAGGTTTACAGCAAGGTGTTTTCTCCAGGAGGTCTCTGAAACAGTTCAAGGTAGTATGACAGGAACATGGACTTGTCACTCCTTCCACTGCCAGGGTTACTGTGCAAAAAATACAGAGTGAAAATGGAGCAGTGCTGTTAGTAAAAAAACCGCTCTCATAACGCCCAGACCTGAAGCCATATTCGAATGCATAACTTGTTTCACTGGATGGTGATGGGCATGGAATGGCTTTTCCTCTTCTCCCCTCCCCCCTTTTTTGTCTTTTCAGTCTTTGTGGCTAACACTAACCACATTCAGTATTTATAGAAGCATATACATACCCGGTGCATGGACACTTCCCTTAGGAAATAGTTCCCTTGCCTTAGACTGCAGTGGGGGTGAATCTGGTTTCAGCCACCATATGAACTTCCAGGTACCATGATTACTTCTGCAGCTCTATCACTTGGTGGTGGGACAGGAGCATGAGCCTTTACCGTGCTGCCACGTAGGAAAAAGTCCTGGAGGGTCACTGTGCTAAGTGTGCCTGCATTTCTGGTTCCTGGATCCTGAGCCTGCCACACAGGTGGGCCAGGGGAACAGTGGGTAGGTGGTGGAGAAGTCTTGAGTAGTGCGTTGACACTGCCTACAGCAGTCAGCATTGCTGAGTTTGGTAGCAGGGCTGAGCAGAGGGGAAAGCCCTCACCACCTGGCCAAGGACAGCTGCAGAATGGGTCCTCCAGGGATTAGAGGTAACTAGGGAGTCGACTGTGCCCTGAGGAACTTCCTAATTCAGAATAGCATCTTATTTGCCCCACAACCCAGGGGGAATCAGAAGTGATGCCTGTGCCTTACAGCAGGAAGGAAGAATGGGCAAGAACAATGCCATCAGTGAAAGCTTTCAGCCCAGTATCCTATTTCTATTTCATCCATGCGGCAGAGTTTTCACCTGTGATTACCTCTTTTATTTCCATCTGTATGCCAGATCATTTTTTATTTTATATCCATATGGTGCTAACAACGTGGGATTCATGGGGAGAGCTGATGGGCAATGCAGAGATACAATAACCGCATACAAATATATCACAGTGGCAGTGCGAGGAACTGCAAAGGTCTCTGCTTTGCCAAGTGAGGAATGAGTACAGCAGAACAATTTGGTGACTCCGGGTTATTTACAGATACTGCTGAAAAGCTTGTGCTGGGCTGTGTTGTTAACCTGTTTGGATGCATTTATGGAGGAGAAATATGAAGCCAGAGGCTGACACAGCTGTCTTTTTTCTGAGTTCTGTGTGTGGTTCCTGGAAACAGGGGAACTGAAATTTGTGAGTACCCAGTTTATGGTACCTGTGCACCTCCAGTGCTGCAAAGCTTCATATATTTATTTTCTTCATGGACCCTGAAGGGCAATGAAGTGTACCATGTATAGACTTTTCCACAAGTTAAAAAGGAAGGTGGTGACCTCTCTGTTTTCCTTTATGATGATCCTGTTATCTGAGTCCCATAGGAAAAACCGAATAGAAGAAGAAATTATTTGGAGTTGCCATCACAGAACACAAAGTGAAGTTCTCAAAGACAGTGGACCAGACAAAAGTCACCCAAGACAAAATGCCATTGCAGCCACCAGTGGTGGAGCTGAACACTCAGCTTTTGTTTTTTGCCCTAAAGTCAGTAATAAAACTACCCGAAGGAAGTTCCCAGGGTAGCTCTCAGCAGACAGATCCTCTGAAGCCTGAACCATTGAATGATAGTATCAAACTTGTCCATTGTCCATTTCAGAGCAGGCTAGGTGCTGGAAAAGGTGTGGCAGGTTCAGATCCTTTATGAACTATGACCCCTTGGTGCCTTCCTTGTCCTCCTTCCTGTTCTCTCCTCTCCATCCACCCACACTTCCTGCAGGGCAACAGAAGGGGTGGAGGGCAGTGTCACTCCATTTGAAACCTGGCTGCCAAAGGCCGTGTTTAATCCACAGCCCTGTCCTAGTGGGACATTTGACCTTGTTGATTATTAACAGCATGTTATATATAACAGCATGTTATAACAGGCATAAAATCCTGCTTCCCAGGACCAAGCTTCTATGCCTATAAAAGAGCACAGACAGAGGGTGTCTCCTCCTGCCCGAGCATGACTTGGCTGACCTATGGATATTTCTGACATGTAGCTGATGTCGAGCCAGGCAAACAATGAGAGTTACTGTCCTGTTGTTTTGCTTCATTTCAGAGAAGAAAGATTTGCAAAGACATACAAAGAATTTAGAGCTGTTGTTGTAGTGACATTTTATTCCATGAAGCGAAACGAAATGAAGGGCTCCTCCCTAGGGCCAGGCTTTTAAAAGCCTTGGGATTAGAAATTTATGTGACTCCTAACCCCTCATGTTGTTATGTTCTGTGACTCCAGATAGTTTAAGGCTTTAAAATAGTGGCTCCCCTCTCCACTCCATTAGCAGGCTACCCAAGGAAGATAAGGAGGCAGGATTCAGTCCCAGGCCTCATGTTTGCTGCCAACAGCAGTGGCAGGCAGCTGCGGCCATCGCCCTCAGGCTGCCGGAGAAGTAGTGCTCAGCGCTGCTCAGCTCTTGCCAGTCTCCCAGCTCAGCTCTGGCCAGCACATCCATCGGGGCCCTTGACACTGTGCTTGGCAGTGGATGAGCCTCTGGGGAGCTTGTTTGTGCCCTCACAGTGACTCCAAACCTGCTTGGAGCTCTCTGCTCTTGGTTCAGGGGATGCAGCTGTACCATGCTGGGCATCATTAGAGGCTTCATCCAATGTGGGCTCCCTGGTGAACTGGGGTGGGCAGTGCTGCCCTACTCAGCATGTGTGAGCTGCTAAGTGAGCTGGCAGCCCATAGCTAACCCAGCTCTTACAGAGGTTACATGGGTTTGGCATCCTCCAAAAGAACCTTGCTTTACAGGACCATCCTGGGCCAATACTAGTTAAGCACCTTTTTTGTGGTGCTAAACAGTTGTTTAAGTCTATCAAGCAAAAGCAAAGTTATCTTTAGAGGGAAGAAGACTAGAAATGTACTGTTATTTGTCTCATGTATATCTTTCCGTGGAAATCAGATGCATTTTTTTTCCTAGCATTTGATATTAAACACATTTACAAGGTGTTGCCTCTCTCTGTTGCACATGATGCTCTTTGTAGCACATCCTTTATCCCCTCCTGCCAGCTCACGATCTGACAGCAGTCACCCATCAACATCACCCAAATGGCACAGGAGGAAAAACTGGACTGCTAACCACATTTGGGTTTCTCATTGCAAAGCCTGGTACCTTGGTATTACTGTTCCTTTTCTCTGGTGTGAACATTTCCCTCCCTCCCCAGCTTCAACACAAACTGGCGTTGCCTCCCAGGGTGCAAATCAGCCTCACTTAAATCACAGTCA
Organism: Mystacornis crossleyi; assembly: GCA_013400655.1. Taxonomy (NCBI): domain Eukaryota; kingdom Metazoa; phylum Chordata; class Aves; order Passeriformes; family Timaliidae; genus Mystacornis; species Mystacornis crossleyi. The sequence continues at coordinate 80,664 of VYZQ01033590.1, read as the reverse complement.
CCTTGCACAGCCATCCCAAGGCACAGTGCTGAGTTGTGCAGAATCATGGCTGAGCTCTGCAAGAAGTAAAGGTCTGAGTGTATTGCTGTGGCAGAAGAGTACCAATTGCAATGACTTAAGCAGAAAAGATGAGTTCTGACAGGTGATCTGAACTCAGGCAGTGAGTCAGACTCTCCTGTCACAGTGGAGGCTCAGCACCATATGACCAAAATCAATGTTCTGGATTTTGTGATATGATTTTTGGGATTATTAAGATGACTATATTTGCCCATTGGAGTGTACAGGATGAAACATATGGCACTAAACAAGCCAGCAAAGCAGTCAAGGGGCTGCTACATGAAGGGATTTGTACATAAACATAACGGGGCAAGGCAAAAGCCATGCCCCTGTAAGCTAATTTAGCTGCGTTTGCCATAATGACAATGTAATTATAGGAGTGCAATTCAGGAGATTTATCTTTTTAATCAGTAAAATCCCATGTCCTTCAAAAATCTCCTTTCACAGCTACAGAACCACCTGCGTCAAAGTGCAGCGGGGAGCCCTTGCTTACTCACGACTCCTGTGCTCCGGCTCGCCCCACGCTGCAGAACTGCCACAGCTCCAAGCAGATGGTCCTGCATCAAATGTTTCCTTCCCATGTCACTTACCATTAATAAATTGGATCATTGTTAGTGTACATTATAATTTCCTTGGACATTTTCCTCATGGCAGTATATTTGCTTTCAGTGGTACCTTAAATACATGTACATATAAACCTATATAACCTGGCAGCAGAAGTTTCCTAATGGTAATTTCAGCTGAAAAGACTTTTTTTCCCTGGAAAAATCTCAGTGCATTAGCGTGCTCCCTGAGCTTGCTGTGCAGAAGCAAGCCAAACTCTAGGAGCTTTGCCAAGAACCAGAGCCCACTCCTACAAAAGGCAAGTTGTGCCCAAGCAGTACCTACCTGCTCTCACAGAGAAGTGGATGCTCTCAGACCAGTCACACACATACAGGGGAAGACAAGTGTATATGAGCCTTATCATGGCCATTTTTTGTGACCCTATATGTGCTTTCTTATTTCCCTGATGTTGGTTTAACTACATTATGTGAAACCTGCTGGAAGAAAAGCCTAACAAAGCCCTCAGTAGTAGCACAATGTTCTTATTTCATTTTCAAATAGTGGTTATAAACTTTTCTTATCTTGGAGTTACAAAAGAGTAAAGGTATGTTGTAGTACCTTTGGTTCATAAAAGGTTTTTTCAAGTTGGTTCGTATTTTCCCCTTGAGTTTTGTGTAAGCCCCTTTTAGCCTTGTAAATTGTATCCCTGTACCCCTGTTGCTGTGGCTACCATTCCTTTGAGTTAGCTACCCTCCCTCAAGTTGGCCATGCCCTTTTCCCTGCCTACTAGGCGGAGAATCCCTGTCCCTCTCCTCCTTCTCCCCCTCCCCTTGGGCGGAGAAAGCCTGTCAATCCCACCATGGCACACCTTTCCCTCAGGAAAGTTCTCCCTCATTCGGTGTGTCATTGGTCTGTATCCCCTAATCCCTCCTCTGTAATCCCCCAGTTGGCTGTTACCCCGTCAATCCTCCCCAAATCCACCCCTTTGCTCCTTGCCCATTAGTTCCCAAACTAGCCCTCCCCCAGCATAAGATTCTGTGTAACCCTGAAATCCCTGTCACTCCTCTGTGGACCGTTTGGAGATTAAGACCTCTGAAACCCACATGAGCCCTCCTTCCTTCTTTACTCCTGCGGACGCAGATCAATCTTGGGGGCTCTTCTGCCACCTCTGTGAGGACACTGCTTTGTCCCTCAAGCTGCTACAGGCCACCAGGACGCCTGCAGTGGGACGTGGTGTGCCAGGGCAAGGGCCACCCCAGCGTCAAAGGTATTTGACTGCATCCTTGCTGTGTTTCTGGTAGCACCCATACCCAGGGCACCAGCCAGGGCTCCAGCGAAGCCAGTGTTGAGTGTGTGCATGCAATGAAGGATCCAGCTCAGTGGCTCTATCATGAGAAGGTAACAACAGGGATGACAGTAAAACTGTATACCAATGCAGAATTACCTCCGTTGAAAACATGATGCTCTTATTTTCCTTCTTTCTAAGTGCTGGGATTGGGGAAGGGACTCCACCCTTCACCAAGGCCCAAGGAAACTCTGTGAAGGGTCTGTGCTGGGGCAAAGCATCATTGACCTGCCCTTGGGGAGCAAAGGATCTGGATAATTTGCATAAAGCACACGTTGTCCTCATCGTCAACCCCCTTGGGAGAACTTGGTTTCAGGTTTGGATTTGGCACATCACAGCTGGCAGCTGCAAGGTCCCTCGGAATGTAGGCAATCACTGGCATCCCGCATCTTCCTGTGTGGCTGCTCAAGCCTCATTTCCCATGTTGGAAGGGAAAACACCTGGACTGGAAGGTAGGGAAAGGTGCATGATCTGGAGTGAGTGAAGCAGTTGCTTTGCCTGGCTTCACCAGTTGCCAGTGTGCCTGTGTCCCTACCATCAGCCACAGCCGAAAAAGAAACGTGTGCAAATGCTTCGTGACAATAACACTTTCCCTGGGGCATTGTTGGAGGTGTCCTACCACTGCCAACCTGCTGACAGCACCGGGCCCTTGGAGGCTGTCGGAACAAAAGCATCGCTGAGGTGTTGCCGGCACTCAGTCCCTGGGCTGGCAGTGGGAGAGCACAACAAACTGTAAAGATGAAGACAGAGCAGGAAAAAGGACACTCCTCAGACCAAATCAGCTTTCAGGGAAAACTGCTACACCTCAGCACACGCAGACTGCAACACTGAAAATGCAAATGATAGATCAGTCCAGAAAACTCTTTGGTTTTTCTTCTAGCAATGATTTTACTTACGGCTGAAATCTCAAGGCAAGCAGAAGTGATAACATGAACACTTACGGAGAATGAGTATATTAGCGCATGCCAAAAGAGAAAGATTACTTTTTAAGCAATGCAAGGTTTTCACTCCTGCTGAGTTTAGCAGTGGTTTGAGCACAATATTGCCTCTAAAACTTCATCACAGAGAGCCACATCATAACAAAGGGTGGGTGAGGGAACATGACCTTACGTATACCTACTAATTTCCTACTCTTCAGGAATCTCGAAGCCATTTACAAGAGGAGTGAGCAGAGGAGTGGATGAATTCAGTCTTGCAAAACCTTTGGGAGATGGAGACAGGCAAGAGTATTTTGCCATTTTGAAGGTGGCAATAAAAGCAGTAGCCTGTTGCCAGTGGTTTGTTTCAAAGGTGTCAACACACAGAAACAGTGGAAGCTTAGCTAACCTAACATGCATCCTTCTCTCCCTGGGCCATAAAGTGAGTTAAGGGCAACTGACTCAGATGTATCCAGCGCCAGCGATTTTTTGGTTGATTTTGTATCAGCAGCAAGATGGGAAAAGGCTGATTTCATAAATACCCCTTTCAGTTTTGATTAGAGGATGTGCTTCCAGGCCTGATTGGGAGATAACAGCAATGCATGAAGTGACCATGGGTGCTTGGTGCCTGTAATTAAGAAGATCTGCTCCTTCAGGGACACCAGCTTACAAGCCAGGTGGGAGCCAAGGGGCCCAAGTGTGTCTGTCATCCATCCACCTCAGCACCTGTAGCTCTCCAAATATGTGTTGCAGCGCTGGCTCGTGTATCGTCAGCACCAGCACAAATTCCCTTTCTGAACCACACGAGCTGAAGGCAGAAGTGCAAGACCCACTCAGCACCTTGATCATCTTCTGACACATGATATTAAAGGGGCTGGTATCCCAGGTTTCTTCTTGGACTAAAGTCCTCAGATCCATGTTGGAGAAGGTAAATGATGGAAAAGCAAAGACACAGCCCAGGTCACATTTCCTAATTGACAACTTTTTTGGCTTGGTTGTGCTATAAGAGTTGCTGCTTTGTTCTCCACCAACAACTCCAGTTCCTGCTAGAACTTGGATATACCTTTCATCAGAAACATGGCCAATCTCACTGTTATGCCTGAATTAGACATAAGCATCGCTTGTTGACCACCATCTATTTGAAATTGTATTTGAGCTATAACCTCTGATTACCACATGTTTTTAAAAAGGCCCTCAAATCAAATAATACTCTAAATTTAGTCTGCTTTTGATCTGGACAGGAATCCAAATTTTAGCTCATTTTTTTTTTCTGTCTATGTAAATTGGACTTGCAGTAACAAAGTTCTGTTTTGAGGCAGTACCTTGCTTTATGCCTAGCTCTAAGCAAGATTCAGTGAGCAAATATTTATTTTAAATGTGAAATTCCTGAGGTCTGTGCACCTTTAGTACCTAGAATGATTTGCAGTATACTGGATCACTGCATGACACTGAGAAAGACCTTATTCATTGCTTCCAAAAAGCTATTAAAAGTATCCCATAAGAAGATAAGGTGCTTAGAAGATGTCTGTGTAGCAGAAGATTAAACCTACCTCAGTCAGACAATGTTTCATGGTTAGACCACCAGGCACTGCTCTTCTCTTCATAAACCCCATTCCGCTATATCATTTCTTCTTTAATGTACTCTACCTGGCTTCCTGCTGAGGATGATCTATGTGCTTTGTGAAAGCAGAAACTAATATTATTCTGGGGAAGGGAATAGGAAATAGAACTTAAGCTCATTATTTAATTTTTGTCCAGGAAATTTTGAAGACTGAGCAGCTTTTTTTTTTTTAACCCCTGAAGAAATTGTGCCTTTTTCTCTTTACTTTTACTGAGAACATGATAAATACATATTTTTTAAGCTATATTTTACATGAGGGGATGTATCAAAGGCTAAAACCCACTGAAACAAATTTGCTTCTGGGAAGACCATGGGTAACTCCAGGGAAGTATGTGGAGATAAAATACACCTGTGGTTAAATTATCTGTGAAGAGGATTGAAGTGCTCACTGGAATCAATGAAACAGCCTTTTATAGCAGGAGAGGCTGTGGTCTGCAGGCTGCTAAGTGAATCATACAGCTATTTGTGAGCAGAGAGGCAGAGGAGCTCCATTGCCAGAGCATCACAGTTGCTTTTACCTTGGCACTGCACTGGGTGGGAATCAGAGAAATGTGGCGGTCAGTCTGTCCTCTGTGGCTGGCACCTTCCTCCCCTTTCCTGGGAGCAGATGGGGTTCAGGAAAACAACAGCAAGGAGAGGCACTGGAAGCATACCAGGGACTTGGCCAAGGTGACAACAGGGAGCAATGGCATCAGCCCTGGTGGCACAAGCCAGGCACCACCAGAAGTGTTCTGCAGCTCATGGCAGGCAGATTATGGGACAGAGGTTCAGGCCTGCAGACATCCCTACAGGGGGTTAAATTTCTCAGTGGCTTTGATTGCATAAAGTCAGCAGTGCCTAGCTCTCCCCTCAGTCTTTTTTATCCATGCTATTTTAAAAACAAACAAATAAAAAAAGCCAACCAAAAAAACAAACCCCAAAACAGCCCCCGAAAAAACACAAAAACTCCGTATCATGAAAATAAACCATTTCTCTAAAAAGCAGTTCAGGCATGTGGGAAAGAAGAATGACATTTAGAAGAGTAAACACTCACAGTGCTTTAATTTATTTGCCAAGGCAAGAGACCTGTTCCTAGACTCTGCCTATGGTTAGAAAGGTGAGAGGATTTCGTCAAAAAAGAGATACAAATCCCTCCCACTAGCTGCCTGCAGCCATAGTGTGTGATCATCCTGAAGCAAGTCAGCTCCCAGCTCTGTACCACGTCCATCGGCCACATTGATGGCACCTACTGCATCTTGCCTTGCCTTGCCTTGCCTTGCCTTGCTTTGCCTTGCCTTCCCCTCGCCTTCCCCTCCCCTCTCCCAGCATGCAGAGCACTCTTTGGGGATTCAGGGACCTGGCTTTAGGAAGGACACATCAGACCTCTCTGATCTATCAGTCATTGTTATTCCTGTGTATCACCAAAATAAAAGACTTTCCAGGCCACCTGCGTCCTTACCAGGCCATAAAGAAAATCGTCACTGTTTTGGCCACTGTGATTAGAGCACCCAGGTGAGCAAATGGATAGACTTTTCCCAGCCTTCGCAGTCCTGCATGGGGTAGTCCTGCTGTACATCTGTTGGGCTTCTATACACTCTCCATTTTAGGTGCTGTCTAGCTCATCTCCCCTTTCAGTGATGTGGGGCAAGCAGGTGTCATTTATAACAAGTATTTCCACCCAGGGTCAGAAAGTTATCACACCAAGATTATTTTTCAACTGAAAATTGATTTCTTCTTTTTGGGGGAAGGAGGGTAAGGAGTGAGGAAAAAAGAGAAGGCGCCAAAGAGACAGAGAATGATGGGCAGCTGGTAGATAAGGGAAGCAGTGAAGTGGAAATGAAAGCTTCCATATCATTGCAAACAGATAAATTCATGCACTGCACTAGCATGTCACAGGCTGTAATCATAAAAAGAATCAAAGATACATAATAGCACCATTACTGGAAAATATGAGAAAGACTTGAAAGATAAGGTATCATCAAAACTCTCTTACACTGAATATTGTGCCTCTGTTTTGTGCAAAAATAGGCAGGGAAATTGTTCTTTCTGCCCCCTATTATAGGCAAGTTATCACCCTTTCTCCACATATCCTCCAGTTTAAAGCACAAATAAAGGCAGTACCTAAGAAAAAACTATATGACAAATGAAGTCATAAAACACCGTACCAAAAGTCCAGTATTAGAAGAATATTTAGGTTTTCAAGGCTGCAAAGCCAGCTGTGGGGAAATGACTGTGATAAAGTTGCCTTTGGGGTTTTTACACCAGTGACCCTGTGCATGTGTGTGCGTGTGCATGTACTTGATACAAACATAGATCTTCACCTCACATGATTGTTTTGTCAGAACCTTTACCTCTTCCTTTGGAAGGATGGACACTATGCAGCTGTGCAATGAACAGTGTTCTGGTTTTCTTTCTAGCCTTATCAGAAAACACATAGCCCAGTGTCTCATGCAGAGCCTGATGAAACGCCTGCATCAGTCATCAGGAACTTGTAACCTTGAACATGTCCCAGGTCATGTCCTCTACTTTTATCCTGGGGGTTTCTGTCCTCCTTCCAGTACCTGAGGCACCTTAAAGAGCTGTATGTGTCGGTTTGTTTTCCCCATTTTCCAGCCACAGAGCTATGAAGAGAGATAAAGCAACTTGCTCAGATCTGCCACAACTCAACCAGAAAGTTTAACAACTGAGAAAGATTTCAGCAAATGATTTTTTTTTTTAAATGGAGATGCCTGGGCAGCACTTCCTGCACTGTAGAAAGCTGTACATGTAGGTACACATATATGTGCAACCCTGTGTGCGTAGGTGTCTCTCTGTAATTACATATACACTACAAAATCCTGGCAAATGGGAAGAGAGACTTCTGGAACAGAGGACAGTTAATAAACAATATAAATCAGCAGCAAAAGTAGGAGATTATCCATGTCCATAATCCTCCCACATTTAGCAAAATACATGCTTGCACTGAGTGGATCTACTTTTCCTCAGCAATAAAGCTTTTCTGTATTGACAGATTTAGTGAATTAGGCTTTAGCTGAGAGTTATTAAAACAACTCTGACAGATTTACTAACTCCTGGGCGTCTTGTGGATGGACAGAAATACTGAACAGGAATGAATCTTTCACTTTTGCTTCATTCCTTTCCAAAATCCAGATCTTTAAAGTAACTTTGGTCTCTGAATAAGTTATCTCTCTGATGGGCGGATTTGTAACCCTCAGGAAAGATCTCTGGTATTCTTGGGGTCACAAGAAGCGGAAATCAGAAGTGCTTGGCCAGTAGCCCCTTCCTTTCCTCACCAGTGATCCAGGTTTGCTTCCTGACTTTAAAGATTCCTCTGTGAAACAGTGCTAACAGCCTGATGATGAAGCCAGATGGCTGGCTGGGTCCCTCCAGCATTTCCCAGTTAAGGTAAGGATGAGCCATGTCCTTGACTCTTTTTGCAGCTTGAGGTCTGCATTTCCTCCCTGAAGGGATGGTGTCAAGAGGGGAAAGAAGCAAGATGGCTCCCACGGACCATCTGCAGTCAAGTCCTTGAGGCAGGAGCTCCAGCAGAGCTGGGGATGCATGGTGTGGAGTTGAAGGTCAGTGGCCTAGGCAGCAGATGGGGTCATAACCCCCAGGCATGGGAAAGGGCATTTCCATTTCAGGCTTTCACCGCTCTGTGACTTCCCAGAGATATGAAACCAAGTGACACGGCAGACGTCGCCTGTGTCCCAGACATACCCTCAAGGCTCCACTTTGGTTTCTGTGAAATGCTAGTGCAAAAGATGACTGTTTCCCCACAGCAAAAATCCTGTAACAGATAAATAGTGCAGAAAGAGTTAACAGTGTAGAGAACAAAAGCTAGTGTTTTAGAAAGTGGAGGCTAAATGACGGGTAAGGAGGATGTTTGATTTCTACTTTCTAGAGTACAAACATGTAATCTAGAAGTGTGGCCCATAGCTCATATCATGAAAAGTATTGTGGGTTTGGCAGTGGGTAGTTATAATTTCAGAAAGCTCAGCTCTCTATTCAGACTCAAAGACTTCCAACAAGAATAAGGCCTGGAATAATGTCCCTGTCTGAATTATTGCAAAGCATTTGAATGACAGTCCCTTGGATGGGATTAGAGGGAATGTGTTTAATACTATGTGCTGCACACTGCTGTGGGTTGGGTGCATTTCCTTCATTATGCTTCTCATGAGGACATGTCACAAACAAGCAGGTGCCAGTGGGAAATGACCATGATGATCCATGGCCAGGTGCAACAGGAATCCCTGCATGGCTGGTGTTGCAGTTTGCCAGTGGAGCTGCAGGGCAGCGGTGTGGGAAGCACCATTACTGGTACTCTGGCACACATTATAGAAGTGCAACTCTTTGTCATGGAGACCCAATTGTATTCTCCAAATATCTCACTGTAAAATCACTTAAGATTACTTCTCTGCCCCTGTCACCCATCTTGATTTCCTGCCCCTCTCCCTGCCTGGAGGGCTGTAAAAGGTTAGCCAAATGCATCTTAGAGAGAGAACTGCTGTGGATTTTCAGTGAGGTGACATTAAACAGCTTAGAGCTACCCCCAAGAAAAGAGCATGAGGAGTGCCAGTCATTGCTATTTCAGTTTCTATGAAGGCACCAAAAAGTGCCTTATTTGTGCTAACCTGAGATGCCCTGCCCTAATACTGAAGCCATAGTAGGAAAATCTGTAAATCCATGTCCTCATTCACTCTTCTGTTTCTCCCTGGGCTTGATCTTTGGGATAAAATACTTAGCTGGCTTTTTTTCCACTGACCAAAGAAAGAGGACCCCAGTGTCTCCTAGAACAACCTGTCATACAACAGGATGCATAGGGACTGTATGGCCCAAGTGAACAGGAGCACAGCTGGCTGCATTGCTACAGTGCTTTGAGTCCTCCACAGAGGTGTAGCAAAAGGAGAACCTGTACTATGCTGGAAGCAGAGGAGCAGTTTTATCTGACTCCTCTCTCCTCCTTACTGCAAGTGTCTGCAGCTTTTATGGTCCTCTCCATTATACTGAGCAATTTGGACTTTGCTGTATAACTATGTATTATAATACTCTGTTCAGAACTTCTCAGTCACTTCAAAAGAAATTCTGTCTGGAAGAAAAGGTGTTAAAGAAGGTTTGGTCAGAGAGAGAGAGAGAGAGAAAGAGAGAGAGAGAGAGAGAAAGAGAGAGAGAGAGAGAGAAATCATGAATTGCAATTATGTACCCCCTAACTGCAACCCACCCATAGTAAAACCAAAAGTGACGCCTTTGAAAATAAACTGCCTTCAATTTTTTTTTTATCACTTTTTAAACTAAAAGGCCTTGCACACATAGTAATAACTGCCAGCATCTCTGCACTGAAGGTTCTGTCTGCAGCACTGGTGTTATAAAGCCTCCTTTTCCCCACTAGCCTACAGCTTAGCTGTGAAATTTCCTCCAGGCTCAAGCTTTCTTTTAAAGTGCTAGCTAGGAAGTGATTTTATTTTCACTGATTTTGACTATTTTTACAATGTGAACAGGAAGGTGAGTGTATGTAAATTATACTAGAAGGTAAAGAAAGAAAGGCACATGCTTTTATTCAGTCCCTTTTGTTTTTCTCTCTTTCTCACACTTTGTAATATTTACATTTAGAATAATATGCCACAGCTGTTGATCACATGTAATCAAGCCTTGTCTTTAATGTCATGAAAAAAAAGATAAAAATCTGAAAGGCGAGGTCCAGTTCTGATCTCATAGATCTGACTTCAAATATTTGACTTAGCAGGGGTCCAGAGTTTTCTGTCTTGCAGAAAACACTGGGTCTCTTTTACGTAGCATATTTAACCTGCAGCCCTTAATTGGTCTAATGATTAAGTACCACATTATTTCTCAGACACCCAAGCTCTTACAGATAAATCTCAAAGTGACATTATTTGATTTAAAATCAGTATTAGTGATTTGATGGCTAATGACTTGCTGTTAAGTTCCACTGGCACCGAGACAATACAACCTACCTCAGTAACAAAGCATCAAATATGAGTGTCTCATAGACTTTTAATTATGATTATCAATCTTCTTTTCTATCTCATTTTTTTCCTCTTGAGTCCACATGTTAATCTGTATGTTGCTCTCCAAATAATTGGACAAAATCAGATCTCGTCCTAAGGAAGCTGCTGTGATTTTCCACAAGGCAAAGAATCTCAGAAATCCTGCAAAGCAAAATGTCTCCCCATGAGTGATTAAAAGACAAGATGCAAAATAGGATATTTCCTGGGTGTTTTGTGGGTTTCTTCTGTTCTCTTTACCCTTCATTCTTTTATTCTGGCCAATTGCTTTCTCTCGCAGTTGCACTCAGAGGTACTTTTCATAGAGAGAGAATAACTACAGATGTTAAAAAATCATTGGTAAAACATATGTGCATCAGAATAGCATTAATTTGCAGTTAACCAGTAGATGCTGCAAATTAGAAAGTGACTAAATGACATATAAGAGCAAAAATCATGCATTATAAAACATACTCTTTTCATTTATTTGGACAGTTGTAGTTCAGTTTTTAATTATTAAAGGTAATACTCCTCAATGTGCGAGTAAATGTGCTGGTTTATACTTAATGAAAAATGAAGTCTTAGTAAAACATGAAGTCATTACAGCACTCAGCTGTTAATTATTGCTTAGGGATAGAGGGAAGATTACAAATTTCGCTCAGGTTAATGAAGCATGAGTCAGCTGCCTCCTACTGCAAGGAAATGCTGAATATCTTATGTGCTACTGCAGACACAATCATTCTGCAGTCTCTGTTTTTACACTGGCTTGAACATCAGCACCTGAAATCAAGCCTTCAGAGATTCACTTCAGAACTGTGAAAGGCTGTTGTTAGCAGGGAAAAATCTGAATCGATCCAGCTTCCACAGAATTCAATGAGACTTCATTGGAGATTTTGCAGTGTCCAGGTCGGGACACTGCCAGAGTCACTGACATCGCTTGTGCTGTTTGGAGATGTAAGAAGTGTGGATTGTCTGCATTGAATCCAGTCAGTTCTACCAGGAGCACTGCTGAAGCAGTATGAAACTGCCTCCTCCAAGTTTGTGTGCAGCTAGGGGAGTGTGTGGCCAACCATCAAGAGCCCTATGAGGTAAAGCAACAATTTTGGATGCCCTCTGCTGACCCATTCATTCCTCAGGTAGTGGACAGAAAGGCTGGAGGGACACTCACTTTGCAATGCTATCTAAAGCTACCGCAAAAGATTTGGAGTACACACCGAACTTGGCCCTCTGCTTGGACAGGTTTTGCACACAGCCTCTTTGAAAGTATTTCCGCTACCATACAACATGCCACATTTTGTTTAGTTGGCAAGAGAGACTCTTTGGTTAATACAACCAACGAGTATTCAAAAATGCCTGTAAAAATAAAAGCCACTGACTCACATGGCTGGTGCCTCTAGTCCCTTTTATTACCTTTTACAGGCATGAATGGGTTCTGACTTGCAGAATTACTGTAGAAACCAAGCATCATAAATACCAGCAGTCAAAAAAACCCATGCACAAATAACACTCCTGGGTCTATTTTTAAGTACTCAACAATTGTAACTGGGAGAGAATGCAAGTCCTAGTTGCAATTTCTTGATTGTCCCAACCAAAGAAGAACTTGGATGGCAGCTTTGGTTATACCTTGCACAGCAAAAGACTTCCAATGCTCAGAGCCATTAACTCTAAAACAAACCCTGAACTAATGCAAACTCTTGTAAGAAAGCACATGCTTGAAAAGGCACCTCCTCTTTGTGGAGACTTTCTGAATGGAAACAAAAAGTTGCATTCATTATATAGATTAGTAACAGTAAATAACTGAAGGTGCTCCAGTCCTGGGCATTCATGTTAGAGGGAATGAATTCTGACCCTGGAGGAAGTTACCCTGGAATCTTAAGCGGCAGCCTGGGTCTGGAGGCAAAAAGGAGGTGAGAGCCCTCTCCTCCCCCAGCACAAAGAGGTAGGTTAGGGTAGATAGAAGGACCACCCTTCTGGAAGGTTTGGTGGAACAGCTCTGTGCTTACCTCCAGGCACCTCTCAGCTCTTTGCTAAACTATTGAACCAGGCTGTTCACTGAAGGTTAAATATTTCTTTGGATACTTAGCCGGCACAGAAAGAGAGCTTAGCACAGGAAGTTTTGCCATAGGAAGGTTTATCCCTTGTTAACTCATGGTGTCTGTACTGGAACAGGTTGGTCTCTTCACCTGAGTCGCTGGTAGTGAGGTTTGTGCAGAAGGACAAACTGCTTTTCATTACTGGTATTGTTAGCTGGCAGTAGCACCACTAGACTTAAGTCTGAATAGAAATCAAATAACTTTTTTCCTAGTTTTCTGCATTTATTCCACATAGAATTTAAGTTTAGAAGGGGCAGTACCTCAGAAGAGACAGACGGTGAAATCGAGCAGCAATTATTAAATATGTTAATTACTCGTATCAGCAGGCATTTTTCTACTCTGTGAATGTGGTGTGAATGACATTGCCTATAGACAGAGGGATGCTATGAGAAAACCTGAACTGCAATCACTAAGGCCCTTCTGGCCAGTCTGAACCTGTAGCTGCGCCATGCCCCTCATGCATGGCAGGACCCTCACAAGATGGCAGCACTCTTGTCCCATCACCTGATCACCCCGTGACCACTGAGAAGAGATGTAGCCCCTGAGGGCTGCATCTGCTTCAGCAGTGATTTTCACTGTGATTAATGTAAAGGATTTTGTTGGGATTTGTGTGCTGCAAAGACTCAGCTCCTGTCAGGATGGGAACAGCCTGGCTTCTCACTTCTCCCTGCTTTTCTGCTTTTGGGTATGCAGGAAACCAGCCCTCGTGATCTGGGACAGAGCTGAGAAAGCGACAATGATGTGAGTCAAAACAAGGTGTTGCTGAGGTTCTGCATTTAATCTGGCCTCCCCAGGAACACCACCTCTTGTATACCATGTGTTTGCCTTCTCCTGAGGATCAAGGGGTCATGTTAGACGAAAACATGCTAAAATGGTACCTTTTTCTGCCCTCTCCCAAGCAGCCATCTGGCAGCCATCAGTCATGGAGACGCAGTGCATCTGGAACACACTCTTGAGTAATCATCTGGGGTCACATTGCAAAGCTTTCCACAGGTTTGACAGTATCCATCACCAGAAAAAATTCTGGCATCACTTTCTAAGTGAAAAACAAAGTAAAACCTGAGTAAGAGCACCAGTGTTGGACATGACTGTGATTATCAGCCATACTACTTATGAATTCTTTGTGCCACATGAAAGAAGGACTTAACGCAGAGGTGAGACGGACAATGAGAAAAAAAGATAATGGTCTTGTGCTATTTATGAACCCAAAGTATGACAGAGCATGTTTGGGACTTGCAGGATCCTAAAGATGGAAGCCAGTGGCAAATTTGCTGTGGGAGTTGTTGCAGAGACTGCCTTCACAAATGAGAAAAGGTATTTGTCTGGAATGTGTTCAGGAAGAGACACAATGACAAAACAAGGTTTCTTCCCCCATCATTACCTCTGCCTCAGCTGAGCAGGCAGGGTGTTGTCTGTGCTGCCTGCCACTGGTGAGCAGAACCTAATTCATCAGCCTCACTGCAGATGGTGCCATCCCCTGGGACCTCAGCCGGCTCATGATCCATGCCAGCATCCTCAAAGGGAGAGGGGAGGGAAGCAGAGAGGCTGGGAGAAAGCAGCTTCTGGGAGACTGGGGACGCCACATCCTGCTGCGGTACGTCTTTGCTTTTTCTCCACACAGCTGAAAAGGGCAAAAGCAATGACGCCATTCCCAAAGACTGTGAGGGCAGCTGGGCTTTAAAATTAAAGTGAACTTTTAGACAGCTGTTGCCCTGCCTTCCTCAGAGCAAGGAGGTGCTCTGGTGAGGGAGCAGCAAGCCTAGGTATTGTATCGACTTTTCATTTGCTAAAACCTTTGTCCTCTCTGGCAGCCCAGGCAGCGACTGCAACAGCACCTGGCTATGGGAGAGCAAAGAATTCCACTCCAGTGAGCACTGGCCTGTAGGATCTAGGACAGCAGTGACCATGCTGCCAGCTGATGGTCTGGGCACTGCTTCGTGAGGCAGGCATTTCCCTTTCATGCTTACGCTGTATCAAGGAAAGGCTTATCTTTTATTTGCCCTTACAAGCAGCACTGGGAGTCAACAGATGTATTAGAAATATACAGAAACAAACAGCAAAAGTAGACAGTGGAGACTATTAGGCAGGTTTCCATGGCCTGGCAGATTTCTGGGTGTTGCAGAAGGCTGGGGGCCTTGTGGGGAACCAGTTCCTACCAAGGCTCTGCCATCCTGCCCAGAGAACACTTCCTCAGAATACACACAGTTCATACTGTACACAAAATTGAAACATGTATGAACAAAGAAGTAGTCCCAAGTTTGCTTCCCTTATAAGCTCCCATGGGGAAAAAACACTGTGAAAAGTAAGGGAAGAAAGTTTCAAATAAGTTATTATATTTATGGGAAAAAAGGGGCATGCCTCATCCTTGTAAAGAAATATTTCCTCCACTCTTTCCCTGCCTTTGAAAGGAATCAAATAGCTATTAAAAAGCACCTTCCTTTTAAAAAGGACAATGAGCATTTTGATTAAAAGGAGCTTTTAACTATTTATATGATTATCTCTTTTGTCCCCCTGGCAGCATCTGTCTTGTTGACTGCTCAGCATCTGGCATGTGCTGCCTCATGTCAAGAAGGCCCTGATTTCTCATTCAGACAGGGGATGGGTGAGAGAACAGACGTGTGTATACATGGGGAGGCTTTTGCCAAAAGAATAAGGCCATTTCCCTGACTGCTGCTGCTGCTGGTTGTTTGGCCACAGTATTGCTGGAGCACAACACCCCTTTCTTCCCACTGCAGCATGCTGTGTGTACCAGATGGCCGCCTCGTCAGGGTCAGCTCTCCATCAGCGCTTCTGCGGGCAGCGTGGCCAGACGGGGCATTTTAGGTCAGTATTCCCAAAATTTCATCTGCTTATGGAGGAGATGCCTTTTTTACTCTTCCAGGCTTCCTTGTTTTTCCACGGGTCATGGCGGGACATCCAAAGCACTCAGCTTTGGCTTGGCAGTGTGTTTTCCCTCTCGGGGCAGCAGGCTGGAGCAGGCTATCATGGGGCGCTTGGGAAAATCCCAGCACTCTGTTTGATGTACTCACATCCACCCCACACATGGCAGATCTTTTAAATTTGCAGGATCAGCCTTATTTTGTGCATATTCATTTCTGTAAAACTATCTTTGGTAACAAGATCGATGACTCACACAAACATTAGTCATACTTTGCCCTGCGTATAATTCCTTGCCTTGCAGAATTTCAAAGAGTGTTTCAAAGATAATTTAAAATATCCACAATCCATGAAAGATGAAGTGGAATAGGTCCATTTCAAATGTAGCTACTTAATGAAGGCTGAGGGAGCAGTGATTTGCCCAAGTAAGACGGAAGGTGACTGCCAAGGCTTGAGTCCTGAATCTCCAGTTGCTGGGTGATAGAAACTCTCCTTTTGCATTGAGTCTCCTCCTAATTTCATTTTAGGATACATGTACCAACAACCCTACTTGGAAGTCAGAAAAATAGTAACAGAAACGTTTTTGACTCCTACTCCATTATCCCCATGTTTATGCAGCATTGCTTCCAAACTGGAAACTGCACTTCTACGTGTTTTCCCTCTGCTAAATCCCCAAGCGAAGAAGCCGCTCGTTGTGGGGCTGGTTGTGCTTTCTTGAATCACCCTTCAATATGTAGAGTACATTGTTTCATTAATTCTCATTATTAAAGCCTTGCTTCTACTGACTTTCCAAGATTTGGAAAGAACCTTATTACATGCTGAAATACAATAGATTTTCTTGCTCTGGGTGGGACACAGGCTCTGACCTGTAGATGACTATAGAAACCCCGTGGCCTGAAGGAGTGGACAACTAACGAGATAACAAGTCAAAGTAGAAATACTTTGTCTGGCCCACTACTGTGTGACTCTTCCACGTGACTGGGGACTTGTGTAACCTTGGTTGCATCTGTTGCAGCCCAACCTTTTTGAACTCTCTTCTACTTTCACATAACAGGCCAATTAACAAGCAACAACCAGAGATGGTCTCTGAGCTTTGCACGTGGCCCTGTGTGTGAAAGAAAACAGAAGGAAACTCGTGGAGGATCCAGCTGGTGAAGGAACAGGTGACAAAGCTAATGCCTTGGGTGTCATTCACTGACCTTGCTGTAGTGGGTACTTCAGCTGTAGACTGTTGGGTTTTTCAACTGTGAGTTTGCAAGACAGTTTAGGGTTCATTCTGTTTTATTACAGAGCAAAACTACTGAAAGCATAAAGAAGAAAATCTTGGGTCAGACTTGAAAAACAGGTTAAAATGAGGGAGAGTTGTTATTTTTTAGTATATCCTTGGTACTTTTTATTTGGTTTTGATTTTTTTCTTTGTATAGCATACTCAGATCATGCTTTTTCACTCTTGTTTTCTGCATGACTAGAAGCATAAAATTCTGGGTTATATTAAAAAAAGGAAGGTGGTATTCAATGCCTAAGGCTTCAAGAAACGGAGCATGCTGAGACACCACCATAAGATACAAGCAATTGGCAATATTGTATCAGTGATTTAGATGTCTACTCTCATTTTACCTGCTGTATTAGACAGCAGAGATCCACCGATCAGAACAAATACCACAGCTTTAAAACAAGTAACAAAGTGATTTTATTTTACTCCAGTGAGGAACAGCCTCTCTCTTCAAATAATGTGCAGCCGTTACCCTTCCCCATTACAGCACAACACAGGGAGGGATAATTTTAACCTCATTTTACTGATTTAGAAATTAGGCATCCGACCTAAGTTAGTTGCCTAATTCTTTCTGCAGTCAGTGGAGGTGGTGCCAGACAATGATTCATCCCACCTAGCCGTGTACCTGGAATAAAAGGGGATGAATCAGCCAGAGCTGCCTCCCTCCATTGCCGCTGGCTACAGAGGTGGTACAGACACCAGTTCAGCTGAGAGACTTCACCTCTGGCCAGGTACATTTGGGTCCGGTGAAGCCCTTTGTGTGCTGGCTGAGGGGTCAGACTCCCCGTGGCCCATGGGAACACTTTCCTGGGGTCCTTGAGCCTGGGTGTCTCCTCTGACTAAAGCAGAAGCAGAGGGAGCTGAGCCAACCCATTTGTTCACCTAATGTGTAGGCTGATGTGTCTCCCTGTGACACACTGGGCCAGTTCCCTGCACGTCTGGGAAACAGAACTGGATCCTGAAATGAAAAGCAAATAGGCTTGAGTGTATTTCCCAGGGGAAGCATAAGCCACCTGGGAGCAGAAGCCACATGAGGGTCTAGACAGAGAAGAGTACAGCACTGCTGATTAACACAGGCAAACCGTCCCCACACCATCCAGGCCTGGAGGTCCTCAGTCACAAAGGATACTGTCATCGTTACCCTCTGGAATTCAGGCACAATGGGGGCAGTACTTGTGTTCTGTGGCTGAACTGTGGCTACTCATAATGGAACTTATCCACAGAAACATAAACCTGCATATCACTGCTTTAAAAAATCCAAACTTTGGTAGCTTTGAGTGGTTTTATTGTCCATATACACATATAGAATATTTTTCTTTAAAAGTCAAGGTCTCCTGTGACTAGATGTCTATCAGGTTGTTGTGCATATTGTATAATTAATGCTTTGTTCAGCAACTTGAGATGTCCTGTGCATCCCATCCTGGATGCATTTCCATCCTGGAAAGCTAAAGAGAAACACCTAGTTTGCATTCTGGTTATCCTTAATTATTAGCTAAACGATATTCCTACCAAATCTGATGCTGAGATTTAGCAGTACCTCTCTTTGAGTAACTGCAATGAGTTTTCTGTGAAAACAGGTACTTTTCTGGAACAAGGACATATAACAATATTGGTACTAACTCTCTCTGCTCCTGTGCAGAAATTTGTGTCCCAGTTTTACATTTTGGTTGTAAATGAACCTCGTTGTCTTCTCTCTTCCTGGGATTTCAGAGTGTTTCAAGTTAACAGTAGTTTGCTCCATTTTACTAATGCAGCTGCTAACTGCACCTCTGGAGACCTCTTAGCCAAATACAGGGTAGGCTTTTTCCACTCTTTAGATTGGAAGTAAGTTATTTATTGAAGAGAACAACAGCAGGTAGGAAACAATATAAAACAGATCTTCAAAAATATGCAGATAATACAATGGAGAAGTCAAACAAAGTGGTTGCAGAGGTCAAGAGCTGTGAATCCAAGGACTAGGATTTGAGTTCTGGAAGAGGGAAAAGCTGCAGAAGCACCCAACACAGTAGATGCTCTGAATCTGGGCAATCTATGGAACATCCAGGAAAAAGTCAGACATATGAACATATGACAAAGTGACAATGGACATACNAATATAAAAAAGAAGCTCAGCTTATAAAGAAAAAAAAGGTGTAAGTAGAAATGAAGGGTAATACCACCATGCACCCTGGTTACTGAGAAGGCTCTAGGAGGAAGAAAGCAGGAGAAACCTCTTCTGTTGGTGATAAAATCCAGTCTAGGCAGTACTACTTGTAATTAGGTCTCAGAAAGAAGTTTATTACCAGAAATTAACTGCAAACATATCCAGCACAGACCAAACCAAAGCAAATTTTGGAAGGGGGTTATTAGTTTAAAAGGAAACAATTATGGTGATTACCCAGTTTGACCCTTACTGAGGGGAATACAAATGAGTGACTTACTTGCTTTTGGGACAGCATCTCCTCCAGAAAGACATTAGGTAACTGACTGGATTCATTCAGGGTGTAGCATTGGATTCTGTTTTGTGACCATTACCCTGTTGCTGACATTCGGCTAATGAAGAGGAGCTTTTTAATGCTCTTTTCATGGGCTATTTTAATTCACACTCATAATTTCCAGTGTGATTCATGTACTGGAACAGAGCAGCAAGTTTTGCCTGTCTCAAGTTGGGGGCAGAAAGGACTGGAGCTCAGACAGCAGGGAACAGCTGGCCTTTCACTTGTATGATGCCAGACCAGGGATGAGGCAGAAGAGTGGATGGTACTGTTTGGAATGTATTTCCATTTAAAAGAATAAATCCACATAATGAAAGATGACTTTTTGAAGGGTAAGAGACATAAAGTGTCTCAGCTTTCCATGTGCTGAAGGGAAAGAACAGCAGAGAAAAGAGCAAAGCTCCCCTCCCAGGCACCCACCCACAGCTGCTGGCTGCAGCCCAGAAGAAGTGACCACATCCTTGGAGTGAGCACAAGGCGGCCTAAATGGTAATAAAGGGAAATTCTAGCAGTGGGTTCTAACAAGTTAATTCACTCTGAGATTTGATTATCCACAACTTAGAAACAAGTGCAGCTAAGAAATCGTGAACGAGTAGTTCTCTGAGAGGAGGTGTTCCTATTTATTTTTCAATTCTATTTTACTGTAATCTTTTGGATTCCAAACCTGTGATAATTGAAATGTAAATACTTGCAAAGGCTACGAGTTTCAAAGCTCCTAATTCTGCTCTCACTAGAGGCTGGTACACATGACAGGAGTTTTGCCAACTCATTAGCTCCCTCAACCAAGGGTGTTGGTCTCCATCACTCCTCACTATGCTGCCAAAAGCTAATGCAGACACAAGTCCTCCAGCAAAAACATTTTTGACATGTTAAGACTAAATTCTGGGAACTGATTTAAGCTCTACCTGAGAGGGACTGTTTGTACCTGAGTGTGTGGGTGCATGCAGGAGGGGGGCCTGAATTAGGTTCTCTGCTGAGTTTGTCAGTTCATCAAGACATGCTGTTCCATAACAGAGAGCCAGTCCAGGCCTGTGTCCAGATGCTCTTCAGCTTCACAGAGTTTACAGACCAAATACTGAGCTACCTTTTGGGAATGTCTGTAATCTGTATTCACACCTACTCTTGCTAAAGCAGAACCCAATTCTGCAGTCCCTCCGTGGGAAGCAGAAGTGTATGCATGAATGTAAGTGGAGCTAGCATGGATATTTTATGGTAGCATGAGTAAGGGGGGCAGAAATTGCTTGTAGTTGTAGCTCAGCCACTTGTGTTCTTTACCCAAAAAATACAGCATTTAACACCGAAGTCCTAATGCTGAGTCTGGAGTGAAAATGGGGAGTGAAACAGCACACAGGTGTGAGCTGTCACCTTAGACTGTGAAAAATGTCTTCCACACTTTTTCAGTCTTGGTTTGTCTCTTCAGGAAACACTGAATATGGCAGTGGGGAAGTGTTATTAAAAAAGTAAAATGAGTAACATTCTTCATTGCCCTGGTAACCATACAAGCTTTGTAAAAACCATCATGAGAATAAGTGACCTCCTGTCACTCCTTAGCCAGAAGTTAAATTTGGAAAATAATAGGACATCTCACAAGGATGGGATAGGAGGCACAGAGGCATTCTGTATTCTGCCCTGGTTTTACCATTTCTTCACTTTCTCTTTGGTGTTTACATGAAGAGGATATTGATTCCAGGAGTGACAGAGGCCAGGTAAGTCAAAGCTCCTCTTTGTTTTTCTGTAGGGAGGAGGTCAGCCTTGTTCCAAATCTAATGCTCCTGGTGCACTCTCCTCCTTCTTGTGCTGCCTGGGAAGTCTCAGAGAGCTGCCGGTTGCATTTACACTAATGACTGTTTTTCTCCCTCTGCCTCCCCCTCCAAGCTTACTAAGCTTTTTCTTTCAGCATGACCAATAAAGCATGAATGCAAATAGGCCTGATTTTTTTTTTCTCCTTTCATTTTTATTTTGCCACTTTTAGAAGTAACTGAAGAAAACAGTGTCATTCTGTTCCAGAAGAGCTTTTATACCAAGCTGACACTGTACATTTAAATATGTATTGCTTCCTCTATCATTTGCATTTTAATGTTCCAAACCAATAATCACGAAGTCTTGTGTGAAAATGTGAAATAATAAGGATGGAGAGAAGCTTGGATCTGATTCTAAACCTTGCTGAATTACACCTAGAGGAGGCAATTCTGTGAGACACCCCTCTAAGAAATTTATTTAGATAAATGTAGATGTTCTGTGAGAGACTGTGCTGAATTGCCCTGAGTGTTTGTCTAAAGACCCCAGCCTTTAGATACTGAGTCTGCGCAGCCTAGCAGGCTTTATCCAGGGCAGCTGGTGCCCTGGTAATGTGTCTTCACTCTGCTTTGGAGGAGTTGCCCTCCAGGTATGCTAAAGAGTAGACTCCTTCCTTATTTTACCAGTTGCTACTGATACCATTAATCTGGTGACATTTCACCAGCACGCTGCCTGCCCGAAGTTGGTCTGTAAACAGCACATGTGGTTCATGTTGCTAAAACAAGTGCCTACCAAAGGTCATAATATTTTTGTGTTCTGCTTCGTTATTGCCATCATTGAGCTCCACAGTACAGAAGAGCAGAGCATCCTATTCAGAATTTACCCTGAGGACTTTAGAATTTTGTCTTACGTGCAAAGTTACCCATTTGCAAGAAGTTGTTACATTGCGTAACGTAAGAAAAGGTTTTTTCTGTGCTTCTTTTGAATCGTGTCTGTAAGTGAGGGGTTAGCTTGGAAGAAATAACTACTTGTGGCCCAGTTCTAGAAAAAAACACTTTTGTCTGCAATTTATTCTGCTTTTTCTTTTTTTTTTTTTTTTGCTTTCAAGATAAAAGCTATAAAATCAAAATACATTTCTTGTATCACAGCCGTCATGAATTTAAATTCCCTCTTAGATCCTTACCACACAGTGTATCTCCACTGCAACATTTCGCTCCTTTTATAAATATGAAGCACTGAAGAACAAGATATTGAATATTTGAGGTGTAAATCTGACAGAAGAGTTTTCTTCTTAGTCTTGGGATGGAACCAGAAACAACCCCTTGAATAGCATAAGAACCAGTATTGATGTTTATTTAGAGCTGTAAGGATGCTCAAGGTATTTCTCTTACACCCTAAATTAAACTGCTTTACTGGTTCTTTGCCTGCTTTGCCTGTTTTCCTTCCAGGCTCACAGATTAACACTTTCATTATGAACAACTTTACTATGAAGATAAACACAGGTTATGAGGAATCAATCTCTTCCTCAACATTTTCCCCTCTTTCTTTCATCTTGGTAATGGTGAAATCAGTTTCAAGAAAAGATAAAGGTGAGAAGAGCAAGTAAGGGAAAGCATGAACAGAGTTAGAGTAAGCAAAGTGTGTATACCTAGAATTTCCCCTGCTTTATACCTACAAATTTACTTTTTCTATCTTTTTTATTTTATTTCATTTCCAGTAAGGTTTCCCAAACATTTTGAAAAGCTGCTATATTATAATTAAATTAAGTCTTTGTATTTGCCACTAACAAGATATTATCTTCATCATGCTTGGAAGCTTGTCTTGGGTTGTGGGTTGATGTGGATTTGCCATCGGCACAGAAACATTTCCTGCACAAACACAAATTGTTAAAGCTCCCCCATTTCCTGGCTCATTGTGACACACACTGCTGAACTCCTTGTGTTTAGGTAATAGGATTAAATGCAGGGATCACTCATACAGGCTATGGGTTGGCTGATACTGATCTTGGCAGAAAGAAGGTTTTGGTTTGAGCAGGTGGTTGGGCTCTGTGCTGTAACCTCAGGTGCCCTTCTGGAATTCAGTGCTGGGATGTAGAGACCTGGCAAGAGTCAGGTGCTGAGCCTCATCCACCCCTGCCGCTCTCTCTGGAGTTACCTCTCACCCTGTCTGCAGAACAGTACTGTGGCCTGGCTCCTGCCTTGTGCCCAAGGCAGTGCCTCTTGCACTGGAAAAGAAGCTCTGTGAGAGGTCTGAACTCATGGAAAGAGCTGGCTACCTGCAAATGGGATTTGTGAATGCCAGCACACTGATCAGACACTACCTAAAAGAGAAACAAAATGCTGAGGAAAGGGGGTGGATCTGGCCTGTGAACTCAGCCCTTGAGCTAGATCAGCCCCTTCTTGCAGAAAGGAGTGGCTTTTGTCTCCCTGTGGAGCACTCTTTCCAGAAACAAATATCTGCATCTAAAACCCCCAGCATCATGTGTCCCACTTTTCCCAAGTAATCCTTTTCTGACCTCACCATTCACAAGGGTCAGATGTTTTCAGGATCTCTCTCTCCTTTAAGTTTTACTGCTCTGCTCTGAGTTTCATATACCCATGGGACCAGGTGTTGACTCTCCTGTGTCCCTGTGGATTCCCTGATCAGGTGGATGAGGAAAGGTGGCAGTGCTACCATTGGGTCTTCAGCACCATGTAGCTCAGGGAGCCACACAAAGCTGTGGCCATGCACTGTTCAGGAAGGGAGGATGCATTTGTCCAAAACCCTGATCCCATGTGCCCAAAGAAAACGACCATGTACAAGGTATTTTTATTCATTCCAGGAGAATGTTGACCGCCCAAGGGTATGTTTACCAGCCTTGTCTCTGCCAAAAAAACTGGGGGGTTGAGGGGCGGGAAGGTGGTGTAGCTTGGGAAAACAACCAGGACTGGGACATTGGGCAGGTTTTGAGAGTCTGGCTTTGGGATGCAGATGATGGAAACATCACTGTGACACTTGAATCGCATTTTGGAGCCTAGGCTCAAACATAGCAGGAGCACACCTGATTGTTGCACCATCACATAACCCTTTTGTTGGACCCAGAGTCCCTGATTTGCTTTCTGGTTGCTTTCAGGGACTGGAAGCACATTCTCAGACTTCCTACAGTTTCTGTGAAGTGCTCTAAGGTGTTTGTTATTTATGGAGGGTTTCTGTTCCACGTTGTTGATCTACGTTGAATTCAAGCCTCTCTGAAGAAAATGGAGACTACAGCATCTTCCCAAGCAGAAAAATTAAAAGTTTTCTGCTATGGTTCTTGGGGTTTTGATCTGCTCTTTCAAGAGAACTGGTGGGAAATTGCACACCCAAATTCCTGTCTGCACTAGCAAATCCAGCGGTAGACACACGTGCACACTTCCTTATCTGTCATGAGCAGGCAGTTTTTCTGGGAACCCAGGAATATGAATTTCTTTATTCACATGCCTGTGAATGCTTCTGTCTGCATGTTTTTGACCATAGTCAGCATAAGACTGAAACTGTCTAATGTGCTTGGAGAATTAAGGGATCTGCTAAAAAGAAGTCCTGAGATAAACCACAAATGTCTGTGACTCAGCTGTGAGCCAAGAAGAGTCTGAGCAGTCATACAGAAATAGGAAGTCATGTCAATATAGATGGGAGGGAAGGAGGTGAACAATAAGGGTAGTGAATATGGGAAGTATGTTTAGGCTTTAAGGATGTTGCCTTATTTCGGAGGGTTGAAGTATGTGAGCACTGATGCTGCACAGGGTGAATGTCATCTCAGCAGTTTCTGACTGCCTGAGCTGTTAGCAGCTGTAAGGAAAATGAGACTTGAGCAATACTATTCTGCATGCTTCCCATGTCTCATGTGCTTTTTCCTGGTTTTCTTGAGTATGCAAGGGATAGGAAAAGAAAAAAAGTACTATTTGTATGGTCCCCAGGCTGCTGCCTCTAAACTAGTTTGACTGTTCCCTCTCATGCCATTTTCACTGAATTTGAAGATGGTTCGAGCATTACTGTGTTTCAACACTATGGCTACACTTAAGTGTGACCCTTATGATGGTTTCTGATCCCCCAGGTCATGGTCATCACATTGATGTCTCAGAGAGGGAAAAAATATGTGAACAAGAATATTGCTCTTGCTGTCTGATGGTTAGAGTTTCAGGAATAAAAGACAAGCAAATAGTTAAAATAGTAAGTTACGGATTTGTTTCTGACACCCTTCCCTGAATAAAGCAGCACAAAAATTCTCAGGGAGGATTTCTGTGGAAAAAGGTGCTTCTCAGCATGAGCCAAGACTGCAGATCTTTCTGTGCAAATCATATTTATCTTCTTTGAAAGCACACATATAGGATCGAACTCTGGTCCTAGGGGACATCCATCTGGTAAAAGAACACACATCACTCTGTAGTAATGCAATTGTAAAGTTATAATGGAGGTCTAAACAGATCCAAATAGAGTAATTTAGAAAACTTCTATTTCAATTTTAGCCATTTTATCTTCAGCTTTTCTTTAAATTCTGTTTACATTTTTCAGCTAGGTCTCAGTTTGAATGGGAAACAAAACAGAATATTTTATTTAAAAATGAAAGAATCCTATACCTCATATTCCAGTATTTTGAAGTCTTCTAACCCCCAAATATTCTATCATGAGGCAATAAATAGAGCATAACAGACCCTCAGTAATAAGCTGGAAATTCAAGGAATCAGCCTTTTAATTGAGTAGTATTTAATTTTGAACTAAAATAATTTAAAGTTTATTTTTATTTTTTAAAAAATACTGTTATTAATAAGCCAGAAGACTGCAAGTACTTAAGCATGACATTGAGAACATGAGGGTTTTGTCCATTGAAATTCCTATATCATGTGTCAAAAAAATTTATATGATACAGAATTTGGTTAGTCTTTTTCTGTGGTTAATGCATAAGTCTAGTTATGCTGTAATTATTATAATATACAATAATGAAACAATAATTTCATTCCTTCTACATAATGTGCTCTACCAGCTTTAATTAAACCTAACAACCTCATTAGTGAATATCATTATATTGGCTTTAGGGAGGCAATACTATCTAGTGGATACAGGATTATTAAATCACTGGAGATCTGCTGTACCAGATGTGCCACCAGGCTGCTGTTTGACCTTGGGCGAATGGTTTAAAGTCTCTGGGCTTTTTTTACCCTCATGCCAAGTGAGAACCATCATGTTTCATGTACTTGGTCCCTGGCATTACACGGATTACAAATATCCTGTTTGAGCACTGTATGTTTGCTAATAGAGACACAGAGAAGTCCTGCCCAAGATTCGCGAAATAAGACACTGTCAATTCCTGGAATGGGGATCCCTGGATGCTCAAATATCTTCAGTAAAAATTAATTTTCAGTGAATTAAAAGAACATTAATTCTGCACCATCTTTCTTACTTTGTGCTGGTTTGGAGCAGGCTGCACACCCTGCGCAGACACCCAGAGCGCTGCTGGTGCTCAGGTACCCACCTGGGAGCATGGCCTAGGTTCACATGCCCACTCACCAGCAGAAGAGGTGGCACTGCCCCACCGCTTCACACCTGTGCAGAAGAGACAGGATTGAGCTTTGTCTCCCCTTGCAGTTGAAATGACTTGTGACCCTTTGTGGCCCAGACTGTGCTAGGGGGCTTTGCCTGGGTGGCTGGATGTTTGTGTTGGACAACATCAAA
Organism: Mystacornis crossleyi; assembly: GCA_013400655.1. Classification (NCBI taxonomy): domain Eukaryota; kingdom Metazoa; phylum Chordata; class Aves; order Passeriformes; family Timaliidae; genus Mystacornis; species Mystacornis crossleyi. The sequence goes on along the minus strand of VYZQ01033590.1, from coordinate 54,058 downwards.
GCCTCCAAAAACTGGAGAGGTTTGACCTAAAGATGTTAGGACTTCAGAACTGGATTTGGAGCCACCTCCCTGATGTGAGCAGCTCCTAGGTGGTTGTTTCCCAACAGAAACAGGTCATGTTTTTTAAGAGGAAAGGCAAACAGGGCAGGAGAGGTTCACATCAGGCTGCCAGCAGGTGCTGGGCTCTGCAGGAAAAAGCATCAAGGCACCAGCAGGTGAAAAGGCCTGAAGGAGAGCAGCAGCAGGTGGATACAACAGCAGGGCTTGATAACACTTGAGCTACTGGAACTCACTTTTTCCTCAAATGTTACATATTTTGTATCGTTACCAGCAGCAGGGAGCCTGGTTTAACAGAACTGATTTTTCCAGTTGCCTTTTTATTTCACCCCCCTCCCTGCAGACAATACATCTTGTGATGCTTGGGTACCACAGGGGGCCCCAGTTTTGCTATGCTGTCTTTGAGACGGAAATGCTTCAAATCCATATTTGTGGGGCACAAAACTGTAGGTTTCACTGAGTGTGGTTCCAGGTGAAGCAGACAGAGAGACAGGTGGGACAGAGCTTTGGAAGGTCAAATTGCTAACCAGGATGCATTATGTACAAAACACTCACACTGCTGTTTCTGGCAGCCTTAAAGTGAGAAGAACCAGCTGGGGAATGAGGAATATTGGCATCCTTGGTGCTTGCAAGGTAGATGCTACCTGAATAGAGGTTGGAGAAAACTGGTCATTCATTACTACTAACTGGTTGAAATGGCAGCAAAGCAGCATAGAAATGCACAGCCATAAATTTCAGGTAATGAAAAAATTCCTGTCACGTGAATTGGTTCTTTGAAAAAATAACATAAATGTTTATACATTGACGTGCTTAAGATGGTGTGTGCCTGACTTTCTCCTATTTATAGTAGCTCAACACTCAGATATACATTGAAGTTAAATTTTTACCATCAGTATGAAACTCTAGTGAGTTTAAGGTCTGTGCCTTCAGTCTCAGGGGGGTTACCGCTGGAAAAGTGTGGATGATTGCAAGTTGCAACATAAAGTTGAAATCTTTTCAGATTTACCCTGTAGCATTTTGAGATGATTCATTCATCATGTTGGCTCAGTCCCTGGTTTCTTCTAAAAGAACACACCAAAACAGAGGGTCATGTGAACGTCTGTCTACTTTCGAACACTGGTCGCCACATTTTCCAGTAAGTTGCAAGCTTTATCCAGTTTTGACTTTGTTACCCAAGCTATCTGTGCTCCCAGCTGAACCTATGAAATGCAGATAATGACATCATTATTCTTATTATTGGATGTTACTAATATTCATATTTTGTGTAAAGTTGCTGGAAGCTATCATGAGTGGCCAAAGATGCTGAACTGAGACAAATTGCCACTAAACAATTCCAGTGTCCAACTCTCCAGTTTCTGCCCTTGCTGGACTTCATATAAATAGGCGTATACCACAAACTGTAGAACTAGCAGGCAGAATGTCAGGATACACATCTGTAGAACTATTATTTACTCTCCAAGTAAGGTTGGGCTTTTTTCAGCTACCTTAGATGAAATTTTAGAGGCAGCTTTGAGATACTAAAATGGGATCAATTCCCAACAATTTTGTGAAAATCATTGGGAGAATGCAAAAGGAATGGGAATAAAATGCCCACTGGCATCATGCAGCTGTAACTGGGGCTCCCATTCCCTCCAGAGGGATCTCCACACATCTGCTGGCCCAGCAACAATGTCATCAACAGCACCATTGCGACCACTGTGTGCTGGCTATCACCCAGCCAAGAGCACTGGCTGGGAGGAGGGCAACACTGGGAATAGTGGAAGAACTGGGAACTATAAAAAGGAGGATGGGATTTAAAGAAAAGTAGGACAAAAATCCCAAGGAACTAGCGAAAAGAGCCTTCTCTTGCCCCTCTGTGCAGAAGGAAATCTGATATTTCACTTCAAAGTACTAGGATTAATTGAGCCAGCCCTTTAGAGATAGTGAGCTGTATTTGTCTCATGGTTTCTAAAATCCAGAATGCTTTTCCTGGTAATGCTTTCATTGCCAGTACAAACACTGTAATTTTATTTCTATGCACAAGATGCTCAGATATTTTAGATACCATTAACGGTGAATTCAATTATTTATCTTCCTAAAACATAAACTTTGCATGTCCCTAAGATACGAGATTGATGCACAGATGCCTCATACAGCCATACAGTTCCAGAAAATGCAAACACATTCACAGGCAGTCCAGACTGGGAATTGCCATGAGCAGGTCACCAGCAAATTATACAATAGGCATTTTCATTCAAGGAATCCTGGTGCTGGAGTCAGTGTGTAGGTGCTGAGAGAGCCCTCTGGTCTCCAGTTGTTGTAGTGGGGTTCTCTGCAACCCTCCCTGGAGACAGATTTGCCCGTAGAAGAATCAAGGAGATGCTATTTTCATAGGTGTTTTCAGATGTTTATCCCTCAAGCCGCACGTGGCTGGAGCCTGGCACAGACTACCACAAAACTGCCAAGAATCATGTGAACACCCACCTAAGTACTGGATTCTCCCACAGGGTACATTTGAAATGGCCAATAGGGGACAGAATTTGAGTACATGTGACCAGGGAACAGAGAAAACCCGTATGTCCCAGGGTAGGCTCCCATCCCAGGGCCCATCCCCCCAGGGGGCACCTCCTCATCCAGTTTGTCCCAAAGTGCTGGAAACATTAATGAGATCACGCTCAGAGCACATCTGCATTTTTATCTTTTTTTTTTTTTTTTTTCCAGGTGAAAACTGAGGCACAAGAAAAAGAAGACTTGAGCAAGACAGCATTTAGCAAAATTTGGTGTGGATATTTACTTGTGAATATCCTACTGTTTACCCTTAATTCTGAGATCACCCTTCCATGATGCAGGAACTGTTTCCTCACAGATACGTGGGGGATGAGAGAGAAACAGTGCAATGCTAAGATTTCAGCTGTGACTGCAGCCTGAATTGGCCACAGCTTCTCGTGCTAGAGGTCATTAATTTGACAGGTTGCTGCTATACAAATCCCTCAGCAGTACAGAAGCAAAAACCAGATGATTTCCATCAACTTCTCATAATTGCAAACAAAAGACAATGAGAAACATCAGGGAGTCACATTTCACTGGAGCATAGAGACAGTGGGGGGCATAATTAGCATTGGAATCACATCTGCATCAAATTCAAAATTAGTAAAAATAAAGAAAATTCTTCACTTCTCAGATGAAAAGCAGCAATTCTTCTATGCAGTGCATTTTTTATTAAAATTGCTTTTCTTACTACTTGCAAGATTTAAATAAAAGATCTTCAAAAATAGACAATTTATTTTTCCAGCCATCTGAGTGGGTATGTTCCCCACACATGGTATTCATGATTTTAACAAAGAAGGGTGGATAGATACCGAGTTGTTTCTGGATTATCATCCTTCAGCAGCAGCCAGATCAGCTCTTTTGCTCTTTTCTATTAGATTATGATCCCTTCATGAAAGATGATGCAGACAAAAGTCACACCTCAGAGAGACATGACAGAAAGCAGAAATTTGCAGATGCTCCATTTGCCTTCTTCCCTTTGCAACCTAGACGGAAAAAGTGAGGCTTGGACGTCTGCACTGAACGGGTTTGGGGGAAGATGTGCTGTCGTGCACAGAACACCACCCTGAGTTTCAGGGAACTGGGAACACTTCTACCTCTGCCACTGGCTCATAGGTGACCTTGGGGAAAAACCCACTTCAGGCCCAAACCTTGGTTTCCCTCAACTGTAAAATGAGGTCAGTGATGCCAAAGTCTTAAACGAGCATTATGGATAAAAAGATATCATAAGAGCTACCTATCCATTATCATTTCCTGGGATAATGGGCTCCAGCCTCCTTCCTCAAAGGTGTTTTGGGACCTTGAGGTGCAGAGCGCCTGCTTAGAAACAAGCATCACAGACATGGAAATACCTAATTTATTTACTCTTATCCCTGTTGGGATCCTCTCAAGTTACTGGCTAGTAGGGCAATGCAAAACGTCTGTGTCCTGGCATGGCCCTCCCTAAAGCAACTTGACAAGGACACACGGCTCAGGGACATCCCTAGGCACCTCTGCCACGTCCACCTGGACACCTGACTCAAGGCAGTGTTTGTCTCCTCAATACATCAACACGTGGAGCATAGAGCACTCCCCTGCACCCAGGGACTGAGCTATGTGGAGCTTCGATGTGAATTGTAATTTAAAGCCCTTATCTAAATACTCTTTGCTAGCATAGATCAAACAGTGGGAGCCAAGCTGACAGGTTAATCCCACTGTCAGGAGATTTCAGTATTTCCAAAGCAGGTTTTGTCTGGATTTGGAGTGAAACCCCCGAGGCTGCTGTTCATCCTGGGAGGCAGCAGCATCCCTGTGGGCAGAGGAGATGGTGGAAAATGGGGCAGGGTTCAGCCAAATCCAAGCTCTGCCAGAACTGTTTCTAAAACTAGAAAATTATGGAACATTTTGACCTTGTTACCTGGCATTTCCAACAATAAAAACATTTCTTTCTTTTTTCTTTGTCCTGAGCAACCATATTCTGATAATACACAATACACATTTGTCCAAAAAGGTATCAGCAAACCACAAAGCTTGCAGGTTTACCTCCAAAAACTCAAAAGCTTTATGACCTCTTTGAATATTTGAACCCTTTTATTCATCTGCTCTTCTGAAAATGTAGAGAAAGGCTGGATGAGAACAGCTGTTCTTAAAACAGTTCTCAACACAGATAAGATGATCTTAACACTGCATTTGAGCACCCATCCTGCACACGTCCCTCTGATTCTAGGTCTGATCTGTACCCACATAAGCATAAGGCCAGCCTCTGGCTAAGGTTTGAATGCCACTGAAAACCCACAAGAAATAATTACTCTTCCTGAAAAGAACTTGTCCCAACAAGTGGAAATCATTTCATAATGGCTTGCAAGATTATAATTCTTCAGTCTCCAAGCCCCAGTGATACAATAAGATAATAAATCTCACTGAAGAATGAAGTGTGCTGTAATTGATGGGAATAGGTAGACAGAGAATGTAAATCTTGAGGTGCATCTGGAGCATTTGAACAGGTGATATGTGCACAGTGAAGATGACAGAACTGTGCGTTTTGCACTTGGCATCATTAAATTTTTTTTGCCAAGCTTAATTATAAATGTGAACTCTAATCTCAGTTTTCCATACTTCATTTGAAGGTGTGGAGGTGCCCCCCTGGGGGGATGGGCCTTGGGAGTGAAAGCATGGGTCGGGTTACTCGGGGTTTCCAGGCTCCCTGGTGCTATTGTACCTAAATCCTTTTCCTCATTGGCCATTTCAAATGTACCCCGCCCTGAGAATGCTGTACTTAGGGGGGTGTTCACATGACCCTGGGGAGTCTTTGGAGCAGTCTTTGGAGGAGTCTGTGGTTAGTCTGTGCCTGACCCCAGCCCATGAGGCTGTGAGGAATAAAACATCTCTGAACATCTATCAAAAATATCATCCTCTGATTCTTTCTACGGGCAAAGCTGTCTGCCAGGGAAGGTTGCGGAGACCCCCCGCAACACGAAGGCATTACCTGGTAATGATAACATCAGTGATGTTGCTGATGATTTGTGTGGCTGAAAAGTAACATTAGGTCACAATCCTGCTTTCTCAATTTGGTGCAAACATGAACAGCTTCTCTAGATCACCACTGTATCTCTCCAGAAACCACTGCATAATGTCACACCGCAAAAAGTCTGTGTTGTCTCTGTGACACATTTACAGGCATGCCCCAGCTTGGGGGTCACTTCACCGATTTCCACACGGTCAGCTGAAAGATATTTGCACTCCATGGACAAAAATACAATGAGGGATATTTTGTCAAAAATGGTTTTAAAACGGATTGAACAAAGTAAAAAAACTCCACTTATAATCAGTGTTGAATGATAGTTAATAAATGCAGAAGAACTTGAAGAGATTAGCAAGCAAATAAATCATTACAAGAAGTAGGCTTGCCATTGTAAAAAATGTACTAAATTTCCCCATGTTGAAAAGTAATGTGCATTTTGACCTATTTTTGTGTTTGAGAGCATATCATTAATTATTTCTTAGAAAAACATTACATTAAAAAAGCCATTGTGTCTGTAAATGAATGGTAAATCATTTAAAAAGGCTTAAATGAGATGGAAAAAAAATCCACTGTCTGTGAATCTGTCTCTAAATATTACTTTTTAATTTTATAAAAGGAAATCTGCATCCAATAGAAGCATGTTTTGCAGCTAATTAGATTGATTTACATATTGTTGTATGACAGAAAAAAAAATCTCATTTCTCTTGGTGTAAAGAATGACTGGAGGTTGAGTCCCTTAAAGACACCAATCCTTCCCCACTTTTGCTTTCTGTTTTCAGGTATTTTCGCTTACTTAGAATACTCTGCTTGCCCTTCAGACTCATCCTCCCCTGACCTGAAGGTTGAATTTAATACGGATGGAGAGAGGGACTGTTGATTTGTGATAATGTCTAAGAGGCTGGGGCACACGCGCCCAAGAAAATGTCACTGATTTGTGCTTCTTTTCTTCCCTAGTTAATTCAGAAAATTCTTGATCAATCATGCGTAGTCCTATGAGCACTGGAACACTCATGCAGCAGAGCTTTAAAACACTGTACTTCACCTTCTTGTCTTAGTAGCAAGAGTTGGAAATGTATCCACAGACATCTCATGGTTTGAAAAAGTAGGAGTAAGATCTTTGAGCCTGTGGCTTAATGATCTCCTGTGAAGACTCTTCTATAGCAGATTCGGAGGGAAATCATGATTTTTCTCACCATGGTTGCATGCTGCTTCTTCTTCCTTGAAGCTGTATGCTGGACAAACACATCATCAGCAATAGTGCTGGCAGCTCCGGATTCAGCCTGCAGTCAAGCTAGGCTTGAAAATAATAAATCATATTATGATAAAATAATTACTTAATTTCTTTAAAATTAAAGAAAAAATTACACATGCTGTGTTTGCAAGAGGAAAAGCCTTATCATCAATCACAGCACATAATCTGTTTTAGATGCACATGTTTAAGTGCTCTTTGAAGGTAAATATTTTATTATGCCTTCAAAACACTGTAAGAGTTTACAGTTTATCACAAATGTGCAAATCAGGTTTCTATGCATGTATCCTTTGGTTTCACAGCTTACTTCCCTTCCCTTTAAACATACTCATATTCAAAGAGTCTCTATTGCAACATCAAGCTCTGGGAAATGAGTTTACAAATTGAGGTTGGTTTTCAAGGAGTGCTTGCATGCTTAATGTTTGTGTTGATGTTTTCCAGAGGTCTTTTTAATCTATAAAGAGGCCGTGCAATTGGGATAAAATGACAAATGATCAGATATTCAGAGACTGTTTTTGTTCCTGGAGAGGGGAATCCTTGCAGAACACTCTTTCTTTGAATGGCATAGAAGATTTTGTTCAGGGAAGGAAGGGAAGTTATTGTACATAAACAAGCACGAGCACTCAGTTCCTGAGCTCCAATGGCAGTGGAATGCTCAGCCCCGCTGCCTGTAGCACTGATGGTCAACTTCATCTATACACAGTGGTTTATGGAGGGAAAGTTTCTAGCAACAAACAAGCATCCTTATGTACTGATTTATGTCTTAACTTGGCAGAAAGGAAAGAAGTGGAAAGAACAAAAGTTAGGTCTCAGTGTGGGAGAGCACAGTGCATCTCCACCGTATGAAGGCTTCAGCAGCTCCAAGGACAAAACGGGTGATCTGTTGTGTGGCACAGTCATGATCTTAGCAATGCAAGTACACAGGAAACAAAAGGTAGCACAGTTTGAAGCTACAACTCATCTCTGAATCACAGGAAAGGCTTCTCACCTGGTGTATGTCTGATTGGAGGCATAACGCTGCATCTAATTAGGTGTGTCAGGAAAGTAAAATTTGCAAAAATCATTTCACAACTGTTCTGTTCTTTAAGGAGAAAAAATTCTTCCTTCAAATGTGTTACAGTCCTTCTAAGAATGCGCATGCAAACACATACAAAATGACCTGCCTGGCGATTTCGAAGCTTCAGTGTTTTGATTTCTCCTTTACATTATTTTTCTGTGGGTGCAGAGAGAAATAAAAACTAACTCTAACAATGGAAAGTCAAAGAAAAAGGGAACTGTTGACCCTCTATCCATTTAGTAAACAGAACTTGCCCTGGTCATGGCAGGCAAGTGCCTCCTCCACCCAGACTTTAGTTCTTCAAGGACATTAATGTGATTTTTCATGCAGCAACAGTATGCTCTTGCCAGTGCATGTCTAACAGCTTACCCTGTGGCTCTGATCTATTAGCAGTGATGAATTCCAGTCAAGGGAAACAAGTTAAGCTGCAGTATCTCTTGAACTTTAAAACATGACAGAGCATTAATGAGGACCATCACTGGCTTATCTCCATAGAGTGGTGCCTGATAGTTCCTTTGTTTCCATGTCCTCCACCAGTAGTGATTTGCAATAATTTGTCAAGAATTCAAACTTTCCTTTTCCCAGTGTTGCTCACCAGTCAAAACAGCCCCTGTATGTTTCTGGGAACTACTTTGTTTTGGCGGCACCTGTAGTAGCAATCACCAAGAGAAGAGTGAAGAATACAGAGAGGGCATCCTATCCGGATTGGTCATCTATTCTGTAGCATGTGCTGGTTTAACTGCTCAAGGCTGTACTCTTCACACTGCCACAGTAGTGGGCTGTAGGGAGTCACTTGCTTTCTGCTTGGAGTGCTTTATCTCCTCTTTCCATTCCCAGTCCTTCTGAGAATTGTTTGGCTAGGTTTTCTGGTTGGAGGATGAGCTGCAGGATACGTGTGTGCCTGTAGAGCTGGCAAGGAGCAAAGACACGCTAAAAACACATTAGAATTAAAAACTCTAGGCTACTCAACATAAAAGCCATCAGCAAAGGTTTAAATCCACCACAAAGGCTGAGAAACTGCAAGTTAAGGCGCAGCACCCTCTGCTTAGCCCACATCACGCTGCCTTGGGGCTGTGCTGTGCAGTGCACCGGAGAGCTGCAGCATACCTGTGGGAGTGAACCAGCACCACTAACAGGATCTTCAGGCCCTCGAGGGCTCAGGTTTTCTCCCATGCTTCTCATCCCCCTGGAGAAGCTCCCTGTAAACACCTACAAAGCCACTTCATATCTCCTCTTTCCCATCTGCCCTCACGCCCCTCCTTGGGTACAAGGGCCTCAGGGCTGGAGGTGAGCCCGGCATCCCACCTGGAAGGTAACAACAGCCTGTCCTCATGGGATTGGCATAGCTGTAGCTCCTTGCCTGGCAGACTGTTTGCCTGTTGGGGCTGTCTTTTGTTCCATTTGTGCAGTAGCTGGCACAATGGGGTCCTGGCACAGCAGTTTTAAATACTGGCATCATGCAAATGGAAGACGCGTCCCCATTTGCCTTCCAACAGAGCAGCTGGTTTGGAGCCACCTCTCCAGTAAAATGGAATGAATCTTCACATTTTTCATAATGAGGCATGTGCTACTTGCTAAACACCTGGGCACTCCTGTGCAGATGTCACATCTTCGGGAAGGTTGCACCACCTTTGCCCAGGACAGAAGGACTCACACCAAATTGCTGGGTTGTGCTATTCCTCTGCTTCTCTTACTTAATCCTCTGCTTCTCATGCCCAGGGAAGTGAGTCTGTAACACCAGACTTATTCGAGGTGGATGAACCAGCACCATGAGTGATGGCAAGGCCATTGCTCAGAGCTTTACTGTTGTCATCTGGAGCATTAAAAGCATTCAGCTTTAACTTTTTATCCCTCTTTTTTTTTAATCATTTCTCTTCAACTTTTTACCACTTTTTTTGTTTTTCAGCAAACAAAATATTTGTACTGGGGAAATGCTTGCTACTAGCATCAGATCAGCTGCTGTGGAGTGTAGAATTGCTATATCCATGGGGCAGTAGTAGGACAGGGACCTTTTGTGGTGAGTCTGATGCAATGATAGGTTTAATAGGAAGATTGTACTCTCAGCACAATGGAATCTCTGGGAGGAAGAGCTAACTTCTGGTGGGCAACCCCTTTGCTCCCAAGGCAGCTACAAACCGCTTGAAAAAATCCTACATTTTAATCAGGACTCAGATCTTACTGCCATGCACAGAAATTAGACTTATGCTTTGCTCATCTTGTTACCACCTCTGACAGCGCAAGGGCCTCAGGCTCACTAAGCCCTCGTGCAGGCTGACCCTTCTCCCAGCTGCTTTGTTCCACACACAGCAGAAGTCTGCAGAGTAAAAATTAGATGTCCTCTTCTCCATGACACAGGGTCAGGATTATTCCTCTCTGGAATATATGCATTTGGCCCTCAAAGACCAAAGATTCAAGTAATGTTACTTCCGCAGCTCCCTGAGCAAGCCTTCAAAAATTTAATAGATCTCACCATTACTATATTTTCACTGATGTGTCCCCTGCGTTCTTTGCATGCCAGGAGCTTACTTGTTTTTCTATGCCTAGGTTTTAGTACAATCATTTGACAATAACTGTTTATAATGGGCACGGCAAGAGATGTGAAGCTCTGAAAACCTTTGCAGTGGAAGGAATTCAACAGCAGTTTCCTCTACCCAGGCCAAAGCCTTAATTGCCATAAATCCACATGGATTCACTGCCAAGCACAAAGTTTGCACTCATTTACATCAGTAAGAATACATCCCTAAGAATTTCAGTCCCCTGTATAACAAGGTTAAATTTTTCGCTCTTCTTGTTTCTGAAACCACGCTGAATTTTAAGCTTTCTTAAATCCACCTCAGTAATTGTCATTCTTTTGAGTTAGAATTATTGACAATCAAATTTATCTATAATGAACAAGAAGAGAGATTGAAGAAAGGTTATCTATTTTGAATATTTTTTGGTGTGTCCTTTTAGTGTCCTTCCTCAGTCCTAACTCCCTCCCTCCCTTACCTGAAATCCTTCATGCCAATGCCTCTGAAAAAACCCTGGGAAAGAGAGTATGTTCTTTTGGTTTTGGTATTTTTCCTTCCTCAGCCTTATTAGCTAGCACTGTATGCATCGTCATAATTGTGGTACGATGCTGTCAGCATCCCTGCCTGGTTTCACAGATCGCTCTGACTGCTTTCCAAGCATCCCTAAGAATAGCTCAAGACAGTAAATATGACGGAGAGTAGAAAGCTGTCATTATAATGGCTCTTCTCTTTCCATGGACCTCTATCAGGAACCACAAACATTTTAGACTGGAGAATCTCCTTTGAAAGTCTGGGGTGGAAGAGGTGGGCAAGAATAAGCCGAGGTGCATATACTGTGTTCCTTATACCCTCTGACTCTGAGCAACACCAAACACAGATACCATCTAAAGCTGGTTATCAGTGCACTGTTTGTTCATTCTAGGCAGGCAGATTATTTGTAATTGTTAATCTGTATTGTTGTACTGCCCAAAAATCAAAGCAGAGGGCACTTGCTGGAGTAATGACCTTGTAAAGAAAGGCAGCTGCTGCTTATTGTGAAGAGTTCAAAAATGGGTATTTCATACAATATTTTTTGTGTCTTGCACTTCTTATAGAGACAGATGCAGCAGTAAGTGCTGTGTGGCTGAGAACCAAACATACATATGTGCACATTCTTGAAGGTCGTCTGTCAACAAATTCAAGTTTTCAAGTCACAGACAGTTCTTGAAAAGTGTGCAAAAGCTTGCTTGTTGTTCCCTTTGTTTGAGTTTTATGCCTATTAGTAGGAACACAGATAATTAACTGCAGACTAGCTGTTCCACTGCTGAAATCTGCAAACCTGCCACATTGCTATAATGAAAGATAATGCCTTTGGGGACAAGAAAAGTATAGATTTTTTTTCCCACAAACTTGTTCTGTAAAATCAAGCAGACAAAGGCCATCACTCTACCACTGTTTTGAAGCCTTTACTGATGTGTCCAAAGCTCGTTTTTAGGACATCAGAATTCATGCCTTTAGGAAAACAGGTTGAAGAATTCATGATAGAGTTCAGAGAACTCTTTTTTCCTTTCTCTTTGCTTTCATTTTCCCTGTCAGAAAAGTAGTCAGTCAGTGTCCTAATGCGCTTTGGCCTTTACTGAGTGGAGCAGAATGACAAGAACAGGCTGGGACTAACACATATAGAGGGCTGCCCTTGTGGTCCATCTGATGGGGCTTGTCACTCGTAAACACAGTGTCCATGGAGGTTTATGTCTTGAACAGATGTAGGGGAAGGCTACTGAGTTATATCTTGTCCTAGGTGAGGATGGTCTGGGCTCAGTTCCTAGTTCTGCCATGCTGTTCTTCTGGCACATATTTCCCTGTGCATCGTTTTCCTCAGAAACAGTGGATGAGAAAGGGTTCAGCTGAATCTGAGGGCTGGCCACGGGGGTGATGCCTCCAGTACTTAGCCCCACTGGCCAGCATGGGGCATCAGGAAGACCCCAGATCAGCAGAGAAAATGTCCAGGAGTGAATGTACTCTCTGCAGCAGTGGGTGACTCTGGAGCAGGCTGAGTTTTCCTTAGCAACTGGTATGTGTCTTCTGGGTTTTTTTCATCCCAAAGGACCTCAGCCCATGTACTTGGAGGCTCCTCTGCCGTGTGAACAAGCACAGACACAGGGAGCATATGGGAGACCCAAGATCTAAGGCAGGAGCATGGAGGCACTGCACTGATCTGTCCGAAGCAGCTCTGGCTATCATTTCTTTTCTTGCAGTCTGGCTCTGGGCAAGTTTTACTTGACCAAACACGATGCTTTGATTCCAGGAGGGTCCCCTCCTTGCAGAGGAAATGAACACTCTTAACTGCTATAGCTCTGGATCTGCCGGGGTTGGACATCAAACAGCTGCACAGGGAGGATGGGGATGGTTGCCTGTAGTGCTGCTAACTAAACTCATGTCTGTAATGCTGTGTGTGACCCCTGTGTCATTCCACCTCCTGCCACTTGGGAGCCTGTGGAAGGGCTCAGGAAGGCAGGGATGCCTCTGGAGGTTCCTGCACACTGCCTCCAGTCAGGTGCTGAGGTACAGTCTGTCCTGAGTTTTGGAAGGCTCCTAGCCCACACATCCTGCAGTAAGGAGAGCCCATCTCCACCGGGTGCCTGGAGGCAGTAACAGCCTGCTGTTTCTCTGGAACAAAACTTGCAATTTTCCCCAGTAAGTGCTCCCAGTTGTAGCAACAATTCCTAAGTCACGTCATGTTTTACTAGCTTTGCATGCCTTTTATACCAAGTCGCTATCAAAGGCATGCATATGTCTTGATTCAAAGTTATTCAAGATGTGGAGCCTCCAGATTTTATCTATGAAAAGGTTTTCATTCACCTATGAAACTTTTAAAAAATGCATTTCTTAAAATTAATTTACGAAAGCATGGGGATGCTCAGATGTCCTGGTATGTAGTGCTTGGTTTAAATGACTGCAGCTTTAAAAAATGCTGAACTCCACTGTCTTGAAAACCAGCTTTTTCTCTCTATGAAATCTACAAGCAAACCCAAATCCAATCAAGCTTAAAACATCTGGCCCCAGCCATAGCCAATTTATGCACCCACGATTTTTGGTGGTAACCCGTGTGAGGGTAGACTGCTTCCTCCTCTGCCCCAGGTGGGCAGGGCTCAACGACAGCCTGGGCTGCTTTGGTTTAAAATCTCTAAACTGAATTGCATTTGCGAGCTTCCTCCCAAAGTAGTTTTTTTGATGAATTTGTGTTTGTCTGAAAATTGCAAAAAGGGCCAGAGGGAGGCCATGTGCCTCCGCTAATGCTACCAGAGTCCGAACGCACCTCCTTCACACGCAGCTGTCATTAGGCAGCACTGGACTGTGGCTTCAAGAAGGCATAGCTGGAGGGAGCACGAGGAAATGTAGCTGACCCAGCCAGCGCCTTCCTGGGGTGCCCTGGGCAGCAGCTGCCAGGGATCAGGGCTGCCATGTGTGGAAGGATGCCCTCTGCAAGGGGCCGGCCATGGTGGGTGGCACGGCTGGGCTGTGACTTCAAGGAGGCTGCAGCAATGCAGCTCAGTCCAGCACAGCCATTGATGTGGCTCTTGGCACCACATCTGAGGAGGCTGCTGCACAGCAATTATTTCACCTCAGGCATTTTGCACTTGAAACGGCCAAAATTTCAGCTGGTGTTGAACTAAAAATATCCTGATTGTGTGCAATTGTAGACCCTCTCTGACATCCATTTACCCCAGAGCAGCAGTGGTAAAGCAGCCAGAGGAAAGGATTACTTGGAGTTTAGGAGCATGCAGCAATGAACTTTGCATCCTGAGAACATCCTTTATTTGTCTAACTTACCTAAGATACACCTGTAGATCTGATGGAAGAATATATCCCCAAGAAATAAAGCCAATTGACACAGAAGTGAAGTGAAGGATTAGCTTTATTCCATACTGTATAACTGGAGACCTGTGAGCAAAAATAGACTTTTTTTCCTCTCTGTCCTATTTCTACTTTGGAAAATTTCATATGTCCTGTCTAAGCTTATGGTGTTTTTAAGAGATAAACACATCATTATCTAGTCTGCAGTAAAGGGTATGGAAGGGAGAACAGTCAATAGTTTTAACTCAATCCTATTAAAATGGATCAATTTTATTCTTGATGATAACAATGTGTTTAATACCCTATAAAATGAGGAATTTTGTAATTGACCATCAGAAGTATAGTTAATAGGAAATGGAAGCTTATACCTGGGGCTGTGACTGTGTAGAACTCTTTCTCTCATCCAGCTCCTCAATCACACACTGAAATTTTATCCCAAACTTCACCCTGCAACTTCCACCACTTTTACTTTTCTGTGGACACACCCCACTCTGGGCTTTAGGTATTAGGGATGTTGGGATGCCAAGGAGCCCATGCAGCCTCCCCATATGCTAGAAGAAAACCAAAGACCCTGGTCCTGCAGCCCCCCTCTTGCTGTTTGGGCACGCAGGGAGCCTTCAGAAAAAAGGTGGGTGGGCTCATTCCCTGATCCTTGGGTTTGGCCGTTGCAAAAACATGTGTGGGCTGATTGCAAATGCCAGTCCTTAGATCAGAGGAAGGCCATGTACCAAAGCAGAGCAACCCACGCCTACCTGCACACAGCTAGCAGCAAATGCATGGACCCAGCCTCATCTGGTTGTTCTTGGTGCCCTGGAGTACACAAGGCACCATTTGACGTGTTGGATTGTACAGACCCATATTGTAAAAAGCTAAGGAGATGGCTTTGAATGGAGCACAATAAATTGTCAAAGAGGAAGAGAAAAAAGTAAAAGCCAGGATGTCTTAAATTATTCACTCTAATAAGTGTAAAATCGGTGAACTGGATAGAAGGAATACCATTCTTGCTTTTGCCAAGCAGCTGTTCTCCAAAGGCTTCCAAATCAGCAGGTTTGTGCCCTTTCATCCCTTACACAGTCCTGAAAATATCACTGGAAATATCAGTCATTCAAATAACCAGTGTCAAATGCCCAGAACAGCATATCCAGTCTCTTTGGATTGAGTCCTTCTCCATATGCTGAGTAGTTTTGCACCCCATCTGATATGGACTCAGGTTCTCAGATGCCTTTCATTTTTCAGATTTTAGGGAAAGGATGTAAGTCTCTGAAAGACTTATATTATCCCTAAATCTCTGGGACAAAGCAGTGATCTATGATCCGTTCCTTCAGCCCAGTGGAACTTGCCACAATGAAGAGAAAACCCACTCTTGAGGGATGCGTATTTCTCAGGAGTTAGCCCAAAATGGTGGTAAGAAGCTTCCCTGAAAAATGAAGACATTCTCAGCCCTCTTTCCATGCTGGTTATAGGCAAGGCACTTCCTTTGCTGTTTCTTTCTTCCACATAAATGCAAGGTGAAGTGCATGTGTTTATATATATATGCATACATACATATAAAAGTACATTTACACATAGGAGTGTGCACACACACACACGTACATACACAAATATATATACATCAATGCATACACAGAGTTAAAGGATCTCCAAAGCAAACACTGTGCTGCGCACACATCTTCCTGTGTGGAGAGGATGAGAGAGCAAGCACTCGACAGCTGGTGGTTGTACTGCTTAATGAACCACCCTGAAGCATTACACTGCTTACTGTGGCATAACCAGCACAGAATAAACTGGAATCAAAGAGGCAGGACTGGGTGCTGAGGTGAAAGAGAAGAGCAGCCTGGGGAGAAAGACAGCTGCAGGGGGTCTGGGTGTTGGCTGGGGAGGAAAACAGGTGTGCAAAATGGTGTGTCACAGCAGCTGAAGTGGGGCTTGGGAGTGTTTAAGGAAGGTAGGTAGGTTGGGTAGGAAGGTAAGCTAGCAGAGAAGTGGGATGCACTATTCAAGAGATGAGGTGAAGGAATATTTTGAGGAGGTAACTTGAAATAGGTAATTCAGTCAAAAAGGTTTTATGTATAAGGAAGGTAAGGTGGAGGAAGGGAAGCTTTGCATTTACTGTGAAATTTATGTCAGATCATATTTAAAACTGTTTCCTTTGCATCACTAATCTGTAATCTCATATCAGGGTTGGCCAAATGTCTTGGAGACTGAGCTGGGGTCTCTACTGTAGGTACACAACATCCTGTGTGACTGCACTGAGAGGAGACCACCAGAAACCCCAAAACCCTTCCATTCTTCACCACCACTTGCCCTTTGCTCTTGCTCCAGGCTCAGTTACGAAACGCAAAAATGTTTCCTGCAAACTATTTTAGACAGAAGCAAAGGAATTGCTGGTTATAAATGGAACAGCATGTCTTTTTTCATCTGTGTATTCACAGTGCTGGAAACAAGCAAGAGCTGAAGATGTAGTTATTAAAGCAGATGAATAGACATCATCATTTGAGTTCTGCACATGAATATGGAAGAGGAATTAAATCACGGGCAATGTGTGATGTTTTAACCCAAAGCTAGAACTTGTGCAGAGCATTTTCTTATAAATTTGTGCTCAAAGAGGTTCCTAAACCACTATTAATCAGACTATTTGGATTTCTACTTCAAGAAAACCAGAATAACAACATGAACTTGAAAAATCAGATCAGAATGACCGTTTTAATGTTGTTTTCAGTCACACCATGGCCTGCTACGTAATGTGAATTTCATTTTAGTAGCAGTCTGTTTTGCTGTCTGTCACTGAGCATGATGGAGTTACTTCCTTAAAAGGAATCCTGGTCATTTTATAAGCATCACACACAGTAATCAACTATCTCCTGTAAGAATTAGCTGTTATGGGTAGCAGCCTACTTTTATTTCCACTCAACATGATTTACAGGCATGAGCAACAACATGAGTAGGGACTTTTTGTTTCCAGCTTCATACATGGCTAGACAAGTGACAGTGTCCCACAAAGACAATATACAGAGAGATCACAGACTAATCAGGTGAGGTCTTGAGATGGCACTATTGGGGTGATAAAACATGCCCAGTGTGACTTGCTGTGTGTAACAGTAGTTATATCAAAAGGCAGAGAGAGAGAAAAACTGGCTATAGAAAGATGACACTTTGGCATTCCATACTGCTGCACTCACTGTCCCTGATTTTCAGATGAAACCCGATGGCAAACTATCAAACAATTTTATTTACCGCTGTTGGTCCTGCAAACTGAAATAGGGATCTGTAACCCACAGAGTCCCAGGGAGTTTTATCACTCACTTCATTAGAAAGGTTATTCCCCCAAAGGTTCCTGGAAATGTGTACATTTGGCAAAACAGAGTTTGTATTGAAGTCTCAAACACAGCCGTCTCTGACCACCTCACCTGACACAGAAGCCCATGCCCTGCATCTCAGGGCTGGCAATAGGTTACACCCACCAGCAAGTTTGCACCCAGTTGGTGCTGCTGTCTGTTACTGTCCTGGGATCTAGGGGACCCACTGAAAACACAAGCCTCACATATTAGGAACTGATGACATAAGCATGCTTGAAATTCAAGATAGACAAGCTACTAACAGCACTGTGGTAGCAGGGGAGGGAGATTAGAGGTCAGCCTGCAGCAGAGCTGGGGCTCACACCGCAGAGTCTGAATGCAGGCTGCCTCTCTCCCTGGAGAGGAGCTGTGGCCCACCGAGAGACAGCTGAGCTCGCTGGTGCAATGCATCCCCAGGCATTTTCTGAGTGTAGCTATAATTCAAATGGATGGGATTTTTGAAAAATGTTTTACCACCTCATCTATCTAGGTCTGATTTGATTCCATCAAAGAAGCAGCTGAGTTTTCTCTTTTTTTTTTTTTCCCCCCAACATGAATGCAAACTGTAATTTGCAGGTGTCAGGAAATCTTAACATAATGTTGGGATGGGATGGGAAGGAAAGTATATAGTTCCTCAGCTCCTACATATTTAACAATAATAAAAAGATACCACAAGGCAGAGCAGATAATACTGATTTACTGAAATCCTATTTGCATGTATACATGAATATACACTTTTATTTGGGCTTTATGATTTATTCATTATATACATAAAGAGATAATGAACAACACATCTGCACACTATGAATCCAGGTTTCATTGAGGCTTTTTATTTACAAAATAGAGACAAAATCCCTGAGGATGAACCTTCTGCTCTCTTCCTAGTGTACTGTATTTGGGATGTCAGGAATCTTTAAAGTTAGCCTTTTATTTAAAATAAATATGCAGACATCATGAGAATAAGCATATTATCACACAGAGAGACAGGCAGGCTATATCTTCAAGTTAAGAAAACACAGATTTCAACATGAATTATGCACCTGCTTTGTTTTTTTCCTGTTACTGGGAAAATCAGACAAAACAGGAATTCACTCATTAAAAGTGACTGAAGCTGTAGTTTTGTGAATGTCTCTGCATGGCAATGACTTAGCACAGTGGAAAAAACCCAGCAGTACAACAGCTCAAAACCTTCTCACAGGAGGTAGTGATGATATATAGCTGTTGGACATGATAATTTTCACAACAATATGTAGTTGTATTGTTTTTTAAATTCTTTTGTAGAGCAAAAAAAAAAAAATGGATTTTTCATCAACCAAAGACTGGAAAGCCTGAAAAGAAACACAACAACCAACAGAGCAAAAAAATCCTTCACCCTGATGTATTTGCTTTCTAAAATGTGAAATTGTAAAAACCAGTTACATTCATTTCTTTTCAGTAAAACTTACAGTATCAAACCCAGGTGTGGAAGCAGTATTCCTAAAGAAATGTATACAAGCCATTCTCGTATAACCAACGTGTGTGAAAAATTTTTCCCATCTCATGAAAATTTAAAACTTTACAGAGGTTTCAGCACAGCTTTGAACTCCCATGAATATAACACTTGATTGCCTAAGACTTTCACCTCTGGTAGGTTATTAACTGTGATGCCTATACCAATAGATGCTATAATTTCCATGAATCCTCTGAGTGTGACTGCAGAAGCTGTAGCACTCAAAAGCATGCTTTCTCAGGTTTTAAGATACACTAAATGCAAAAGTCAGCAAAAGCTCCTACAATTTCAGTGAATCTGTTTGTCCTATACAGTTTCACTGCAGTTTGAGAGGTAAAAATCATGTATTGCCTGCTAAATTTTGTAATTTAGCCACAGATTCTACATCAAAAAGACATAAATGTGCAGCATAATTTGCATACTTATATGAACACAGTTCCTAAAACCTCGTGGTTCTCATGGTTGAAGCAGCCTGTGCCCCATCTTTTGTGGAAGGGTGGAGCAAATGACCTCCAGAGAACGCTTCCAACCTCATCCATTCTGTTTCCAGTGTATTTATGCAAAATAAGCTCTCAGTGTATAAGACTCAGTCCCATGCCAGCTGCAGTCTGCTCAAAGGGGTGCAAATAAAGCCAGTGGAGTGCAGAAAAGGTACCTGTTATCCCAGCAGGTCTGCATCAGCCCCTGTGCTTTGACTGTGGCCCTGGATACCCAGAAAATAAAATGTGAAGGGCACCCGGTTCAGGGGAATCATTAGGAACTTTGAAATATATATATTTATATTATTATTATTTGTAGATGTAGAAATAGTTTTCTTCAAATTTGCCTAGGACTGAAAAAGACCTAGTTCACTGGAAAGAATTTATTCTAGGTCTGTCTGGGCTGATGGTGTGATCTCACGAGCAGGTCAGATTCAGCATGTCACACAGTGCTGCAGGTGGCTGAGAAATCTGATTCAGGAAAGCCTTTGCCTGTACAGACATAAAGGGACAGGGACCACAGAAGAACTCGGGATACCTGGACTACCACTGTTGCCTCTGTCTCTTTCTCTCTGAAAACTTTCCTTCAGCTTCGCTGTGCCCAGGAGCTTTCACAGCTTTGGCTGTCTGAACTGGCTCCACTTGCTATCTATATTGTTTCTCTTATATAAGGCCCTTTAATCATCAACAGTTTCTGCTTTCAGAAGAATATATCCACCCCAAAAACATGTTCAGACAACTGAGGGAGAGCACAGGCTCTTGTACAGTGTTTCTTTTAATCTCTGGCCCCTCCTGCTCCTTCAGGGACAGCGATCCCAGAGATTNGTGCAAACATAAAGGGACAGGGACCACAGAAGAACTCGGGATACCTGGACTACCACTGCTGCCTCTGTCTCTTTCTCACTGAAAACCTTCCTTCAGCTTAGCTGTGCCCAGGAGCTTTCACAGCTTTGGCTGTCTGAACTGGCTCCACTTGCTATCTATATTGTTTCTCTTATATAAGGCCCTTTAATCATCAACAGTTTCTGCTTTCAGAAGAATATATCCACCCCAAAAACATGTTCAGACAACTGAGGGAGAGCACAGGCTCTTGTACAGTGTTTCTTTTAATCTCTGGCCCCTCCTGCTCCTTCAGGGACAGCGATCCCAGAGATTGCAGGAGGGGAAATAAAAAAACCCTCTGAAACATCTTGAGCCTCTCATCTGGTTTCTTTCCTTGCAACCTTTTCCATTTCCAATGCCATGGTAATTTTCATGCAAGGGGATCAGGGTGAAGGAACAGATGCTGCTCCTCTTTCCTCCCTGTTATCATCCCACGCCCAGCGATGCTCCCTGTAATCGTTCCATTGTAGAGCTGCCTTTCCTATAAAGCTGAACAATGAATAACGGATGCAAAAGCTAAGTGGCGTTTCAGGTTCATTAGTATGCATATTGTTATAAATTCATTTCAGTAGGTGCTGTGAAGCCACTCTCCTCTCTTTTGTATTTTGAGGTGTCACTGCTTCAGGCTCTCCTAATGTTCATTTCGTATTCATTCATTTGTGTCTGTAGTTTTACCTGGATTGCAGGCTATTGTTCTTATTTGCAAAGCTTGGGTTTGATTTCCTGTAGCAAGCTTTTCTTTTGTCTCTAGGGCTCACTCTCCTATTACGATCCACCTTGAGAGTACTAAAGCACTGTCCTGCTGGTAAAATATAATCTGTTTGTAGTGTTCTAATGAAAATGTTACCTCTTATGTCCTTAAAAAAAGGAAAAAAGAGATAAAAGAAAAGAAAGATCAAGATTTTCTTATTCTAGCTGTTGGTATCCAGGGCTTCCCTTCTGTTCATTCCTATTTCTGAATGTTAAATAGCTCACAAGCCCCCAAGCCACAGTCCTGAAAATCCTTGTTACCTTTGACCCATGTCCAGCTGCCAGCAGAGGCTTTGCTGGTAATGCTGGGTTTCTGAAAAGAATTTCTGTCAGCCGCGCAGAAAGCAATTCATGTATCAGCATTTTCTTGTAAAGTCGAACAGAAGCTACTTCCTGCTCCATTTCAGACCCCCAGCCCTTTGCAATAATTCCCTTTATTTATATGACATACATATTTTATTCATCCTCATTAGGCTGTTCAATAGGAACCCATTATCTTTCAACAGATTCATTGCAGATAAAACATTCATATTATTGCCCCTATTTTTGTTTCAGTTTTATGATATTCTCCCTCACACATCCAGATTCATTCTTCCTAACAACAGCATAGCGTTAGGCCTTGCCTTCAGCTATTGTTAACAGTGAACTGATAAAATGCGGTAGGATGCTACAGAAAGTAGAGCTGATCTCAAGCCTTTTTTCCTCTCTGCCCTATCTATATTGGACCAACAGTGGTGCAGAGTTATCAGCTCAAGAAAGTACAAAATGAACTCCAACTACAATAGAAGAAAGAGACAATAGTGAGCTATAACTGTGCTCTCCCAGGACACATTGCACAAAGGAACAATCACCCACAGCAGTCTCACAAAAACAGAATTTGCAGTGGATAATATTCAGTATATGCACAGTGCATATAAAGTAATACAGTAGTTGCTGATCACAGTTACTCTGTGCATGAAGAGCCTCTCTTACTGAAACTGTGTCTCACCTTTGATGGTGTATACAAAGCCTTCTTAACGTTATAAGTAGCACTGAGTGTTAAGGACAAACTATTCAGAACAGGCTGACAAAGACAGGTGTTGAAGCCCGAGTACTGAAATGAATTGTCCTACATTCAGTACCAGGAACCAGTAGCCACGTGTTGAAAACACTGGTAGAAGTGACTCTGATGATGAAAAGCAGAGCCTGTGGCAAAGAAAAGCACAAGTCCTCTCTGCCTGGATCATCATAACCTTTGTTCTCCTCTTTTCTTACCACAGCAGTAAAAACCTTGAGCTCTCCAGTTCTTTAGTCATATGAAGCCGAGGATGAAAAGAGATCTAGTATCGCTAGTAAAGGCTACAAAACCAGAAGTGTCAGACTCTTAAGGGGATTTATGGGGTAACTTATAATCTTAACCATGGACGAGATGCCTTTTTTAACCCGTGGAGACAGCGTATGTGCTTCCACTGCAGCCTCTTGCTAAGAGAGCTGAGATGCGTATCCCTGGGCAGAGCGTGGGTGCCCGCAGATAAGTGGATGGCAGATCTAAAGGGTACAGGAGTGTGACATGTAGACACACCACATGAGGAGCTAGAGATCAGTCATAAGCAGCTCATTTCCACTTTTATTACGGGAAATTGCCAGTTTATGGTAAATTGAACAGATCTCTGAAGTCTGAAATATGGAAAACTTACATCGTAGTTCTTACAAAATATTCTCACTATGCAGTTCCACTACAGAGATTATCATGACCACAGGAACAGGTATCTTCATAAGTATCACAGTGTCCCACATTGTGTGTGTGTGTGTGTGTGTGTGTTTATATTTGGATGTATTGAAATACACTGAAATTCACACATATACACTGCAATATTGTTGATAGATAAATATGTACTTTTATCTCCCTCTCTATAAGCACGTTAGTCTCCCCACATGTATGTAAAAACAAGCCCAAAATCATATGTATGTAGATACCCCATCAGATATGCATATTTATCATAGTCTTTTTCAAACAGGCTTGCTCTCATGTATGTAAATATCTTCTCCTGCACTCATACTTAAGGCACTGTAGTCAGCCACATTTTTGTTGGCCACGGACATTGCTGAGGACACTTCTTGTTAGCCTGTTCCCTTTAACTTCTCTAAGCATGTTTTTACTGCATATTTCTTTGGGAACTTGACTGTGTGCAATAAGAAATAATCAATTCTTGTATAAACTACATAACCTCTGTTGAAGTAAGTGGTGTGTGGGCTGATTAAAGTCAGGACTAGTTTTTTTTCATTTTTGTACAACTACACCAGCATTTGGGCAACCCAGAACTTCAGTAGAGGGAAAACTGAATAACTGAGAAAAGAATTTGTCCCAAATGCTGGAATGATCACATCTCAAATCATATTTAGCATGTCTAGTGGACCACAAACCCACAAATTCCTGACCTGATGGTACTTATTGCTCTTTTTTCTTTATCTTGGTGCTGTAGCACCCACACGATGCCCTCTTTTCCCACTTGGTTTATATTGTTCCACCACACCAGTGGGGGTCTGGAGCTGAAAGCCTCCAGGAGATACATCCTTCACCTGCACCAAGTGTGCAAAAGGTGTATATTTTCCTGCTAGAGTTGCCTGGAGTCTGTGTTACAGCTGCAGCCTGCTGAGGTCAGGATCCTCCTGTGTGTACACCTGATGAAAAGAGAGCCGTGATGCAAAGTGGCTTGTAGAAGTGAGGACAGAAGCCCAGCTGTAGATATAGGAAGAAGGTGCAGCTCACTAAAATTCCAGCCTGATTCTCTGTCTGCCAAGAACAGCTTGTGAAGGAGAATTACTATAGACACAATTGAAATCCCTGCAGGAAAGGAAGCTTGACAGCTCATTTTCATGTCCTGCTCCCAAAATGGCGGTGCCTGCAAATGAGCAGTGTGTTTGAGCTACG
>VYZQ01033590.1:0-27782 GCA_013400655.1 Mystacornis crossleyi | reverse complement strand
CACTCCTTCCCACTCAAGCCCTTGCACTCTGTCTCCCCGCTCGGCCCAGCAGGGATGAAGTGCCCGGACACACTTGCACCTCTGAGCTGTCACTTCTCTGCCCATGAAAGGCATTAAGAGAGCTTCCCTGGCCTCACGAAAGTGCTGTGGGGATGAGCATGTTTCAGATTGCATGTTCTCAGATATTACTGCAAGAGAGGTCAGAAAACAGGCAACACACTCAGCTTTCAGAAATACAATTCCAGTTTGCTGGAAATGTGCGTAGTAGTTAAAGTGTTCCCTTTTCTTTCTTTTCTCTCTTGGCACCTTGTTCTTTGTTCTTGCAGTCTGCTTGATTTAGGGATTTTTTTATTCCACTGAAAGATTTGATTTTTCTTTTTAATACATACCCTGGCACTGAGCACCTGCTGCAATTAAAGCCCTGGTATTTGGCTCCTGTGAGGTCTATTCTATTATGAAGTTTTATCCACTGATTGTAGACTAATGAACCCATCAATTCATCACAGCGCTTCTATTACCCTATTGCTGTTATGGGATGTTGTATTGCTGAGCTTGGGTAGGATCACTGACTCTCTTGCTACTGCCCCTACTGTTGACAAGGATGTAAAAGTGGTAAAGTAATCAGAATTTCAATACAGTTCAACTTTGTGGCCCTTCTGTGGTATGTCAGTTCCTCCTACAGAAGGACTTTCTCATTTAAAGCAAATCGATTTCAGCAATACTTACTCTTCAGAAACAGTGGCTCTTGAGTGGGATAGAAAAGGGGAGGAGAGCTGATATTTTGCTGGGAAACACTGACAGGCATAAGAAATGGTCACTTTTTTCACTCATAGAAGTAGTCTGGTATGGGGCATTAGCAAAACCAAGATAAACTCAAAGTAATTAGGAAGAGCAAGAAATTGTTTCAACGGCAATAACAACAGCAGCAATATGTTTTTCTCCCTCTGTGTCAGATGCTGGTAATGCTTTTTTCTTTAAAGCCTAGTCTCAGATTATATGTGGCAGATTTATTTATCATTCCACAGATAGTTATCTGGCTTTTTTTAGATTGTCTGGTGTTACATTAATTCAGCACAGAAATACAGAAATGCACAGAAGTAATTGTCAAGGAAATAAACCCAGGACCACAAGAGTAATTGCCTTTAAGGTATCACTGAAAAATTTGAGAGTCAAGAACCAAATAGGGTAATTCTGGCAGTCTTGATATCTTTATTGAGAAAACATTTTGGTATTGAATTTGGAGGGTGAACACTAATAAAGCAACATGCTGAAAAATAATAGAAATGAGACTGGTCTCTGTCATTGTGTCAGAGAAATCACATCTACATAAGCATGTGAACAGAAGGTCTGCAAACACAAACAAGAGGAATGGAGATGTCTGAAAAAACAAGATGCCAATAAAGAAATATGGCTCACAGATAGGAATGAGTACAACCTTTTCAAATTGTATTTCTTGATAAAAGCAGTTAAAATTCCTATTATTATCACATCAGTTGAATTAAAAAAAAATAATTGTTTAAATTTAGGCAGCACAAGCCCATGGAAAAAAAGGCTTATAAATTCCAAAAAGCCAAACCCCTTTCCATGCAGGACAACCCTCATCTGAATTTAGCCATCAACTCATTCACTTGTTTTTTAAGCCAGCTGTTACAACACATATAGTACTCTCATTATCCAAGAATCTCAGTTCTAGGATCAGATTGTTTTTCTAAAGCATGTAATTTGATGCCACAGTATAAACAAGAGATTTGGGCAGTGTGGGCATTTTAATACNAGCAGTTAAAATTCCTATTATTATCACATCAGTTGAATTAAAAAAAAAATAATTGTTTAAATTTAGGCAGCACAAGCCCATGGAAAAAAAGGCTTATAAATTCCAAAAAGCCAAACCCCTTTCCATGCAGGACAACCCTCATCTGAATTTAGCCATCAACTCATTCACTTGTTTTTTAAGCCAGCTGTTACAACACATATAGTACTCTCATTATCCAAGAATCTCAGTTCTAGGATCAGATTGTTTTTCTAAAGCATGTAATTTGATGCCACAGTATAAACAAGAGATTTGGGCAGTGTGGGCATTTTAATACCATGTCCACCTGCTGTGCATGTCCTGACGTAGGTTCTTCTGGATGTGGAAGATGGAACATCTAGAGCAGGCGGAAACTTCAACACTTAGCTAGTAAACAGTGGTGTTGCAAGTCTTATTAATTAATGTTTGCAAAATGTTCTGAGATTCCCCAGATAGAACACGTTACAGAAGTGAAAAACATCACAAGTAATCTTTACTGATATATTAACAACACTGAAGGTAGGAATGCAGCCTTGTTATAACTAAGGGCTTGTGACAGGCTTCTCTTTCAGCAGGTTTGCTAACAGAAGAAACAGACTGCAAGGCAAGTACAAAACTCCAAGATGTGCTGCTTCAGGAAGGCAGAAAAGCTTGTACACATCAGCAATTTTTGTTGCTGAAACCCCACACGGGCATCAGGTGCTTCATCCACTTTCAGGTCCTGAAGTTCTGTGAGCCTTTGGCCTTATTCAGTATCTCTCCTCAGTGTCCACATGGAGATCTCATCATTGTTCTACTACTGCAACCCACAAAACAAGCAAGTGACTTAATAAATAAGAGAAATGTTTCAGCAGATGAAACATCCAGATTGGAGGATTGCAGGGTACAGGAAGAGCAGTGGTAGATCCATTGGCTCCATGAGTCCTGCTCCACTGTGAGTATGGCTGACAGGAACACCATTCCCCTACTGGTCTCTTTTGGGGTCATGTTCTGGCCTCCTCAGTGATCCAGCATGAAAGATTTGTGTGAGAAACCACCATCCAGATCTCCCTCTCACCTAATTCAGCCCTGAACATTGGCACCAGGGGGAAGACAATAAGAATGCATCCTACACACATCCATCTGAGAGTCCAAGGCATGCTGGAGAAGATTTTGGGGACAGACATGGTCCCAAAATGGTGAAAAGATGGTGGTTTCAGGGATGTATTGCAGAGCACAGGAGGAAGACGGTGCCTCTGCAGAATGATTTCTTGGCTGCTGCACACCAAATGCACCAAGAAAGAAAATAAACTGGCAGTGACCAGGAAATGGCTGATCCATGCCAAAGCTGTGAAACAGTGGCCCTCACTCCTGGGTCCTTCAAAGCTGCTCAGGAGTTTGACATGTTGAGATCCTCCTGTCTTCTTCCTTGTTTGCTTCTGCCCATTTGAATTGTGGGGTTCTCTTTGCTGTGCTGATGAGGAAGCAGCTGATGCCTTCCTAGATGAGCATCTGGACCACATGTAGGGACTCCCCAGCCAAGCAAAGCTCCAGCAAGGCTATTGCTCCTTACACTGACACTCGTTACTCATTATTCAGATATAACCAGCTGTTTCAGTAGAAAAATAAACAAGCACTGACAAATAAAGCTGGGTCAGGAAGGGCGTGTAGAAAGGGACTAGGAGTCGTATGTCAGATCAGGGGCATGGGTAGAGATGTGGGCACCCTTAGCTCAGAACAGGGGTGAGGGAGTGTACAGCATAGGCAGACTCATTTCATGCTATTATTACAAAGCAGAACATTGGTAATGGAAGAAGTGACAGGGTCTTCATGTGGAAACCCACTCACAGGACCTGCAAGCACAGCCGCGTAGAAAGGCTGGGTTATTCCTCCCGGCTGCTTTGCTTGGAACGGCATACAATGAAACGACATCCTTTCACAGCAGAGTCCTGGGTGGCTGCGGCACACTCTGTATGTTCACCTCTAACAGCACACCTGCAAGCAGGCACTGCTGCCACTGCACGTCGTGTTGGATTGCCTGATTATTGCGGCTGCTGCTGGTATGAATGAACAGGAACACCCTGTTTCTTCCTGAGATCTTCTGTTCAGATACACTCATGCAAGTGTAATGAAGGTTTATGAGAAAGGGCAGGCACACACGAATAGCACTGATTCACACTGAGTGCAGGACGGACGTGCAGGTCTTTATTCTTGCTCTCCAGCCTCTTTGCCTGCGTCTACAGTAGCTAGATTTTCCAGCAAATCCCTTGCGACTTCCAGAGAGATCAGTGAAGCTGAGCAATTGCAGAAGCAACTTGGAAGGTCAATGCACCAACTCCTTTCCCCTCCAGCATGAGGCAATGGGGTGTAAGTGATTTATAAACTGAAGTCTGAGGTGATTACAGAACTCAAGACTCAATTACACAATTCCATTACCCTGTCACATGTCAAGCATCTAACATAGACCTGGCAAAATGAACCATGTGCTCTCAAAATATCATACCCTTATTCACTGCCATGGAAGATGAGAATTAAAATCTTGAATTAAGTCCTGCAAGCTGCAAAGTTATGGACACTGACTGTAAAATGTGAGCAGCAGAGAGTGAGTGAGAAATACTCTTCTTTGATGGTCTCTGAAGCTTGTGGAACAACTGGTGGGAAAGCTCATGTTGTGCTCGTGTAACATCCCAGCTTTGCTCCTGAAGCCATCATCTAGCTACAAATCCCACACCTTCCTCCAAGTCCCATACCTCCCTTCCAGGGCTTCCTACTACCTCAAACATTCACATCCTTCCTCCTCAGCTTTTACTGTCCCAGATGAGGAACTGTCATTCTGAGGGACATAATTATTCCATTCCTTTATTCCATTCTCCATGTTTGCTTCAGAAGCATAGTCCAAAAGGCCTATCTTCTTCCCTTACGCAGCTCCCTTTTGGTCATCTCTGCCTTTAAGAAATTAAACCTCAGAGTGGCATCTGTCCTTGCCCTGCCTCTTACCCTTCCTCGGCTTCAGCAGGGCTACCACTGCCTTACAAAAGCACAACAAACCCTTGCCTGTTCGCAGTTGCAAATCTGTTTCCTGAAAAAATCCTTGGCTGCTTTTTTATTTATTTTTGCCCCATGATTGCCTCCATGGGCTTCCCTGCCGTCTCTATGAGGCACTGCTTTTCTGCTGCATTTCCAAGAGTAGTCAAATCCATCATCACCAGAACTGAGAGACACTCTGCCCCTGGATTGAGCTCCACTCCCACAGAGCATTTCCTTTCCCTCACCCTTAATCCCCATCCATGTTTTACTCAGAGAGCTGGAGAGCAGCAAGCTGCTTTTGGGCTTTGCATCCAGTTTTTGGGTGGAGCAGGGGATGAGCTCATTGGGGCTGCACTGGCTCCAGTGTCATACGGCCTTCCTTCATTCAGAGAGAACAGCTGAGACGTTTAACCCTTGTTGGCATTTAGAGCCAGATGAGTGCTCAGCCACTTTGAAAACAATGTGGAATTAAACTAATTGTTCTGTTCAAAAACAGTGTTGTAAGATCTACAGAAGTAATTAGAATTGCCACACCATTGCTGTTAAGAAGCAATAATGTGTCTCTTACGTAGATGTTAATCTGATAGCTACCTTCATTTACAGAGATCCTGTATCAATTTTTTTGGGTTTTGGTTTTTTTTACCTCCTCAGTGTACAAAGAGTCCAGAAGTGGAGCTACAAACCACAGGAGGTTCCTTTTATGGGGCTTTTGAAGGTCATAATTCTTTTTGAAGGGTGAAGTTTTCCTTGTTCTTTCTGTACCAAAATCTCTCTCTCTCTCCCCCTCTCCCTTTCTCTCTCTAACATAGATATGCGTATGCATGTAAATATATATATATACATACCCATACATACATACATAAATATATATATGTACATGTGTGACATGGACTCTCTGGGAAGCTGCTAGGCTCCTAAGGACAGAAAACTTCTGTTGCATTCCCTGCCCACTCTTAGCTGCCTCCTTGTAATGGACAGAAAATGGTAGATTTGCAGAATACACACTTTCACCTCCTAGCTAATTCCTCCAGGTCAGGCATTAAACCACTCTGAGGTTATAATTTTTGAAAGATTCTTAATGTGTATTGTAACTCTTGAAAGATGACCAACTTTTCTCACATGTAAGGATCAAAGGCCAACCCAATATCCTAAAGCTTGTACAAGCTGCACAAGAAAATGAGGATGGAATAAATATGCTTGAAATGGAGGTGGTTAGAGTGTTAATAGCTAGTTACCTTTCTGCAGATTAAATCACCAAATGTAGGTGTGCCTTAAAATGTTATACCCAGATTATATCGGTTTTGGAAAACTCTCAGGTCAGTGAATTGCCATAAAATGAAATGAACAACTGCTGTTCAAGAAAAGAGTCAAAGATTAACTCATGGCTCTGTTGTGTGAGACGTATCACAGTTGAGAATGGATCCAGAAAAGAGAGATGATGTGTGCTGAATGTTGACAAAGAGATTTATTAGCATAACTGCATTGTCCACACCATACCCACCTCTCCATACCAAATAAATTAAAAAAATAAATCAGGCTTTAGGTATTGTGACTTTGAAAGCAGTGTTAAGTATTTTTGACCAATGAACTTCCTTGTTCCTTCAGAAATAGAAGTTTAGGAAAGTGCTGACAGATAACTTCCTGGAGCAGACACTTAATGTTTAAAAAAATTTACCTTTTCTTCTTTGCTTTTATGCTGTGCTATGAGACACTGCTAAAGCCGGCTGTGGTACACCTTTGTGTGCCTATGAACCTTTCTGAAAACATGCACTTATTGGAGACAAAAGATCTTTACTTTATGAAGACTGAACTTTTTGATCCTTGTGCATAAGCTTTTTTAGAAGAGGTATTTTTTCTCAGAAAGCATCCCTCCTGATTTATGTTGGTTTCTTTCTCCCTCTGTAGCCATTCTCTCACTGCCTTGCTGAAGTGGGGTTCCCACTGTTCCTGGTAGTGCATCTCAGGCTTTGCAGCACTAAAACCTTCCACAAAAAAATGATAAATAATCCCTGAGATCTCCACTGTCTCCTACGCTCTCTCTACCCAAGACCTTGCACTGAGAACACACTTGCCTGCAAACTGTGATCTTGGATTTCTAGGTTGACAGTATTAATGAACATTGGTCAAAATCTGATCACTGAAACNCTGTGGAATATGATAATGATAACTGCTGTGAGGTTTCTGTGAAGCTGGACTGTGCAAAAAGAATTAACAGAATTGATATATATGTTAGATGTTGTGATTAAGGAGTCCAATGTAATTTAAGGATTGATTGCAGTGAGATTAGAGGAGTAGGTCATGCTGTTTTTCTGTGTTGTGCTGGATGCAGCTGCAGCTTAAGAAAAACAGATCAGAAAAGCCCCAGTGGTTTGCACAAGACTTCCACCCAAGGTGAGGGAATCCTCATGAGACCGTCTGGGTTTTCTGTTGCTTGGTGCATTTTTTTAACTGTGAATTCCTGACTCACCCATTTTTATATGACTTAAAAATCTGACTGATGCTATTTACTAGAGACAAACAGCTTGATAATTCAAATCTTGCCAAAGCTAGCAATTAAAAACAGTTCCTCTGAAGTGTTTGTTTTGGGTTGTTTTTGTTTTTTGTTTTTTGTTTTTTGTTTTTTTTTTTTTTATACAGCCTGTATGAAGTGAGTTTGTCATTTTCACCAAACCCTTAAACTCTGGCATAACTGGATTAAGGCTAATTTGAAAAACATTCCAGACAGGAATAAATCTTTACTGGTAGAAAGGGCAGGGAAATGTAATACATATTATGCAGAGAAAAATACTAAGACTTCAAGAGCCTGCCTTGGTTAGCCCATCAAAATGGAAGCCGAATGGGGAAGACCGCTTTCTGTGCTGGGCTGTGAAACACCAGTAAGGGAAGACTATGTGAAAAAGAAATAGGTCAACACCTGCTGCTGGTCATAAATTTGGCAAGGAAATAAGAGAGAAGTCGATGACAACTAGAGTAATAGAACAGCGTTATAGGAATGAAAAATCCTAAGCAGTTTTAAGGCAGTATCAGGTCTATCTCTGGAGAGTCTGTGATGTGTCTGTCTCTGGCACATGCTGCATTCCCAGTGGAGCAGGTATGATTAGCTGAAAGTCACTCTCATCCTTAATTTGGAAGTAGTCACAGATGAGCACTTCTCATCTTCTCTAAAGTAGAGAGTTACCAGTTATGGAACATTCCAGCGTTTTTTTCTGGAGGAAATTAATATCTTCACAGATAGTATTTTTTTCTGCTCTGATGATAGATACTTAATACTGATGGAGTATGAGGGAAATAGACTACAGAAGGTGACCAGCTTCACACGTACCATCAGATCAGCATCTCCCAGTGCCACCATCATAAACAGTGTTCTGGGAAAGAAGGTCTGTTACTCTGACCTTCTTCAGCATTTTTTCATTTATTTTATGTTCTTATTATCCTCTGTAAAAGTGAATCCTCAAAATTAGTTTTGCAATCATGTTTGTGGAGCAGTACCAAGAAGTCTGATGTCTGATTCCCTGGGTTGGGTGCATCGTGCACTGCAGCTTTTCCACACTATTTGCCACACTTCAGGCAGGGGTTCATCATCAGAGTGAGAGTAAGGAGTCCCAAAAACATACTGGCAAGCAAGCAATGAAGATAGAGGGGAACATGAACTAAACCACAGGTATGCACAGTTATGGACAAGGTATGAGAGATTTTTGAGGATAATGAGGATCCTGTACAGGCAAACAGATGTAAGATTGTTTTCAAAGGGGTTAGTCAAAGAACAGGGACTTGTCTAAGGAAGTCCCAGCTCTATTTTTCACAACTCAGTGATTTCTGTGACTGTGGTTTTGAAAGCATAGCTGATGTCAGACAAGTTAGACTGCAGGGGAGCAGAGGAATATGGATACCATTCGTACTATTCCCAAGAATAGAAGGCAAAGGCACAATCACCCTCAGACCCTAGGGTCTGTGGCTGCTGAGGTTTCTGTGCAGATGAGGGCAAACAGATTGAATTCAGTGTGACTGGAACTGAGAAGCAGCATGAGGGATGGAAAGGCAGAGAAATGTCAAGAGCAGGAGTACTGGTAGAAAGCTGTTAGATATCCCTGTTCTCTTTAGATAAAGCTGTGAGGTGACTAGTTGCGGCATACTAAAATATGCAGATTGAAGCACAGTAACTCATCAGACTGTTCCCATGACCCACAAAAACTGACCCAGAGAATGTGACAGACAGGAGCAACAGGAAGATGCTGCAGTCACTGCTATGTCCCTGTTCAGGCAGAAACATGTCTGCAAAGAGTGCAGTCCTGTCACGAACTCAGAAGCATGTTTGTACCCGCACTCATTTATTCATCACCAACAGCATGTTGCAAACAATCATAAGAATGCCAGTTACTTGCCAAGACAGAGAGATTTCTCCTGGCTGTCACTTGAGCTGGGCACGGCAATAACAGTACCAGATTCCAGCTGCGTGCTACATGCAGCTCAGTGTGAGTTTCACATCATGGAAGCATTTGTCATGGTCCCATTCAGCTGAGTACGGCACATACATGAGCAGCACACCAAGTCCTAGTGTGGGTCACCCTGGTGTGGTATCAGGCTGACTGGTGGCAAACAGCCTCACTGCCCCCATCACAACGTGACACCTAAGGATGAGTGCAGGCACTGAAAAGCATTAATTGGCAGCAGTGCTAAAGGCATACAAGAAGCTATGATACAATCATAATGTATGTTGTCAACCAAATGCATTCATACATTTAATAGGAAAGCCTATAATCAGCTCCTCCTGCTGTGCTTTTTGTTATTCATTTGTAGCAGAGAAACATTTTGTGACCCACAAAAAAGGTCAGGATTTCACTGTGCTAAGAGATGTACAAATAGAGAGCAAAAAAAAAATAAAAGAGTGGCTCCTATCCACAAATACTTCTCATCTAACTGCTTGGTGAAATGTCACCATCCGTATACAGCCATTTGCTGAGCAATTCATCTGGCATCTCCCCGGTCTGCTAGGCAACATGACCATCAGCTTTGCAACGTCCAAGAGCTTGTATTGTTAAACAGAATATTCAGCCAACCTCTCTCATGTAAACTCTGCTCTCTGCTAATGCTGTGTGGCTCTAGATTATCAAGTTTTTTTTGTATATGAATGTTTTAATATGATACTCTGTATTAAAATTAATACTTGGCTGAAGTAGCAGCAGCAAATGTTTTACAGAACAAACCCTACAAGTGGTTTCTCTGTTTTCAGTCACTAAAAACTGACCTACAAACTCATATTATCTGGTACCCCTGAGAAGGGGTGAAAGTCTCATGTGTGTTGGAAGAGTTGAACAGTATGGTGTCTAAACTGTGTCCATGCCAGGCCTCCCAGCCTGCCTGTTATGCAGCTCTCAGTCCAGCTACTCATTTTTTTCCCCAAAACTTCCACGTGATGCATTGTTCTTCCTCATCATCTGTCTTTCTTCCCTTTTCTCTTTCCCTTCCTTCTCATAGACCAGAAGAGTTTAGGGACTTCCACAGGAAGTGCGAAAGGCAATTGCCAAAGGCAAGTTCCAAGGCAGGGCATAGGAGCACCTGGTGGTGGTTCAAGGTCTCAGCAGCAGACCCAGCCCCAACAGGAGGGACCACGGCTGCCTTCCTGCCTGCAGGGGGAAAGAGGGAGCCTGAGAATAAATACTCCTGGCCATCTGTTAGAAGTCATAAGACAGTTAAGTACTGAGTAGAGGAAGGAGAAAGAGGAAGATGAAGGGCAGAAAGGATCTTGGCATGGCATCAAAGACTTCACTAGGGTGGAGCATCATGGCTGAAGAGCCTTGCTCACTTTGTCACAGCTCTACCCAACGTGACTGGTTATTGATCTGGAGTTTCACTGATGAGACAGCAAAAGCTCAAAAAAATGAGGAAGGCGGAGTTGGGCAGGGATGTGCCTTTTGGAGTAGAAAGGCAGGAACAGCAAGAACAACTTGAGGGCAAGTTCTCATTGGAGGCATGAGGCACAAGCACTTCGGAAAAGAAAACTGGATGCAAAACATGTATAAATATGTATTGTGTGAGATCAAGCAGACAGAAGAGGAAGGCACATCCAGCTATTGCCACAGGAAAATCCACCAAGGGTGGGATACTTGCCCACCCATACCCAGCTCCACCCATCACCAGCACGTCTCTGACAATGCTGGTATGTTTTTCCGACTCTGAACAGACTGCTTACTGTATCAAGCACACTGCAGCAAAATCAGCTCAGGTAAATGAATTAGAATTGACCACACTTAATGGTGTTGTGGCAGAAAACAGACTCAGCAAGGAGAGGTGATGCACTGAGGTTTGCATGGAGGTTTCCAACCCTCCATACATTCAATGCAGGACTAGCTCGTGCCACCCTTACTCATGCTGACATGGTTTACTGCAAGAACAGTCCTGCTGCAGCCAGCGGTCCAGAGATGCAACACTTTATCCCAAGCACTGCAAAAGCCAGCCAGCAAGGATGATATTCCTTGTCAACTCAAATGTAAAAACAGCACCTCTGAAGTGAATGGTGCTATACTCCTGTGTGTTTCTATAATGAAGCCAGACTGCTGTTTAAAATACAAACTTGCCCTGGAGCTCTTTCAGCCATTCATCCCTAGAATATGAATCCAGACATTTCCTGGACAGTGTAGCCCAGCAGCAGTAGCAGGGGCCAGAGACTGCACTTGATGAAGCAGTGAAATAGTTGAATCAAACACATTCAAATCTGTAATAAAAATGTTCCATCTCATCTTTTTCCCATGCTGAAAGCTATGCAATTACCTTTTTAAATAGTTTTTCATACCTTTAATAAAATAACCATTAAAAAATTTAGCAAACGTGGAGAACTGCTTTGGAAAACACCTTAATTGATATTCAGAAGTCAATTTTCATAGTTTATTATCAAAACTGGTATGAAGTAATTATCTTCTGTGGTCAGTCAGGGACTGGTAAGTTCTCATGTTATTTTTTCCTTCTAAAAAGATAGAGCTTTGAGCATGAGTTCAGTGTAGTACTCCAGATAATTGTTGGATCAGATTGCCATTCCATCCAATAAACATGCAGAAGTTGAAATTGATATTTTATAATTAAAGTCCAAACTGAGAAGAAATAGTAATTATTAGTGGGGAAAGTACATAATAAGATCAGAAATTACATTATAGCCAAGAGATTTCCTTTCGGCAAAGGGAACATATTACCCTCAAGATTTCTTAAAGCAAAATCAGTATTTTCCTTTTTGGGGGAATGATTTTTGTGGTGTTTTTTCTTTTGAAGCACACTTCAGATTCCAGCTACCACTAAGCGGATGATGCATTTGTCTGAGGAAGAGTTAATAGTCTCATTTGTACTGTCTTATTCCCAAATGTCCCAAATAGGAGCTAGTCATTCTCCCTGCTAAGCGTTGTGCAAATACAAAGCAGGAGAGAACATCTGTCCCTCTGGGCTTCCCAGACAACCTGATATCTCAAAACACAGAGCAGGCTGTGAGTGCTAATAAGAATTTTTCATCTTCTATCTCTAAAGGTTTTACTTTCCTCCCTTTCCCTCATTAAAAATCCCTGGCAAACATCCAGACAGAGTTGGTGACCAGGGAGGATCTGCAGCGTGGACTGCAATGCCTGGCCTGGCACAGGGCAGTACAGCATGCTCAAGCCAGTGGATGCCTGGGCAGTATATTCTGGGCTTGGACATTTTGGTGTCCCCCAGGTCATCTCACACATCTGGAGTTCTGTCAAACACGTTTCTGTGAATGTCTCCATGAGCCATGAGAAAACACATAATGTCAAACTGTTTTCACCACCAGCTCTTGACATTCTTCTGCTGTGGGATGATATTCCAGGCAGCATATACTCCTTACTTCCATCCTCTCTCTGCCTGAGTTTCTGTAGCACATGATGGGTCCAGGGAGAGATATGAAAAGGCTTACACTGGCAGCTATGTATTGCCTTGGGAAAATGTCATTTCCGCTTTTCAGGGTTCCTTAGACATTTGCTGGTGCCATTTATTCATGTTTACTCCCTGTTACGTGGTACAGCAAATGGAAAATATGGCTTGAGAGCTCTCTCAAGAATATTTCTCAGCAATGGCCTCCCCTCATTCTTCTATTCTCTTTTATTTAATTTGAGACATGCAGAGTGGTAACAAAGAAATTAAAAATTGAGAAGAATGTAGTACTAGAAAACTATTATATTAAAGCATTAAAAAATTGCTTCTTAGCTCTGACATTTTTGAAGGCTGTTTTGTCATTTCTCCTTTTCTTCACACCCTGCAGTTCTCCTCAAGAAACCCTTTCAGAAAGGTTTCTTTCCATCACTGGAGATTTAAGGTCCAAATAAATTTTGTTTCGTTGATTGAGGAAATTCTATGCTTTCCTGGCACTCATGACTTTGGGCTCACCACCAATCCAATGCAAATCCAATCCACTTCACCATTTACTTCCCCTAATTTATCAAAGTTTGCTATTTTGAAATAATAACAGTAATGTATTTAGAAAACTACTTGGAGGCTTTTTTTTTTTAGCCTATCCACTTACAGAGACTGACTAAATGTAATCAAATTATGAGCAACATTACCAGCTAATGTAACAATAATTTTCATATTATCTAGGAACAACATAGGATTATGAGTCACACACAGTCTAATGCCAAACTGTAAAAAATGTGGTCATCCTGCTACACTATACTATACCACTGAACTATCTGACTGTATTTCTCCCTAACAATACTGCAATCTCTGTACATTTCTAAATATAAGAANATGACTTTGGGCTCACCACCAATCCAATGCAAATCCAATCCACTTCACCATTTACTTCCCCTAATTTATCAAAGTTTGCTATTTTGAAATAATAACAGTAATGTATTTAGAAAACTACTTGGAGGCTTTTTTTTTTAGCCTATCCACTTACAGAGACTGACTAAATGTAATCAAATTATGAGCAACATTACCAGCTAATGTAACAATAATTTTCATATTATCTAGGAACAACATAGGATTATGAGTCACACACAGTCTAATGCCAAACTGTAAAAAATGTGGTCATCCTGCTACACTATACTATACCACTGAACTATCTGACTGTATTTCTCCCTAACAATACTGCAATCTCTGTACATTTCTAAATATAAGAAATTGTCAGATGCATATCAACATTCTGCAAAAAACCTTTTCAGCTGTCCTTCTCTGAACTGAGTTTGACGCAAACAGATTCCTCTTCCCCCATATATTCTCTTTGTATTTCTTTCAGTCATATTTCTTGCATTTTTACAGTACTCCTCCATGACATTTTTCTTCATTTCTGCTGCTCCTCATCAGTGCATACTTTTCGATATCTGTGTTACAGTTTGGATGACAAGTA
Source organism: Mystacornis crossleyi (assembly GCA_013400655.1). Taxonomy (NCBI): domain Eukaryota; kingdom Metazoa; phylum Chordata; class Aves; order Passeriformes; family Timaliidae; genus Mystacornis; species Mystacornis crossleyi. Next base: position 13,644 of record VYZQ01033590.1, on the reverse strand, counting down.
GGGCATATCTCTATTATCTTAGCACTTTCTTATTTCATATCCAACACTTTGAGCCTTACTGTTAGTTCCTGGGTGTTCTGCCTGCCAGTGCTGTTCTCTAGCTTCATTTAGGCAACAGATTTCCTATTTCTTTAGACAAAGATTCCCTGGTCACATATACCCTAGTTTCTGCATTTCCCAGGTTCTCTCTGCTCTGCTCCCCCTTCTGACTTCTGCCTTCAGGTCACACCGATCTCCAATTAGTTCTCAATTTAAGTAGACATGTGAGTAATCATAGTTTGCCTATTTGATATCCACATAGACAGGTGTAGACAATTTGGGTGGGATTTCCCAACCATGTTCACAAGCAGGCACCTGCATATGGCCTATTGTTATAGCCAGTGGTAATTAAGTCAAAACAACCACCAGAGCTTGGGGAATGACTCAGTTCATCCTAAAATGGCCATCTAAATATTTATTCAGTTGACTCAGTATAGACATAGGTCATCATTTTAGATGCTCTGTCACACCCAGCATAGCACCTAGTGGCTGTTCCAGAAGGCTGTGCATCCCCCAAAGTTCTTGCACCTCATGTCCCTCAATGTCCTGTGTGCAATTGGGCTGGAACCCAACATTTATTGAGCTGAATTGTGTTCTTAGTGGCTGGTTGGCTGAGTCACCTGCTGGCATCACTGTGAGGACTAGGGCTCAGCTGCCCACACTTTGCAACCTGTGCCATTTTAGGTGTTTCTATTTGTCTCACATTTACATGAAAGTCTGCAGATTGTGTCCCATACGTGGAGGTCTGAGATTCCTTTCAGTCACCCAGATGCTTTTGTTCAGCTCTCTGAACCTCTGCCACAGCTCCCCTCTGACTCCAGCACAGTGACTCTGCTCACCAGGGAGATCTGTCCCACGGTCCCCATGTCAGCAGAGGCATCCACTGCACCCCATCACTTCAGTCCCCTGTGTTAGTCACCCCAGGCCCCTTGGTAGCCACAGTCAGTCACCCCATCAGCTGTCAAAAGTGGATCAAGCACACATGGTAGATTAATCATGTACCAACGTCTCTGTGTGAAGAAACATTTCAGACTTAAGACACTTCAAATATTCTGCAGTGAAAACAGAAAGGTAATTTAATATAAAAGTGGTTAATAAGAATGTTCTTGTGCCAGTGCTGAAATTTATCGAGAAAGCTTTACAGATATATGCTAATTATTATGGATCCCTGTCTTCTTTTAATTTCTGATTCAAATAATACAATCATCTAATTAGGGAGAAGAAATAATGCTAGGTGACCATGGCACGCTGAAAATAACAAATAATTTGTGGTCTAATAAAAGCATTCAAAAAATGGTCTTCACTGAAATAAACACCTAAAAAGTATAAAGAATATTTGGAAATAATGAAATATTTTTAGATGTAAATTCTGTACTGAAGTACTGAGGACAGAGCTGACTTTATCTGATAATTCATTCACATTGAATAATCTCACTGTCTCTACTGACTGAACATCTCTGCATGGTCAACAAGGACAGACAAAAGGCAAAAGCCAGGGAAAAGGATGTTCATTCAAATATCAGCTGAGAAAAAATGCTAAGGTGTTGAGTGTTCCTTGAAAATATGAAACACATGTTCAAAGTTGCCCAGTATCAGTAAGGGAGAAAATACAAGTACATGCATTGATTGCAACTTTGTGGTATAAGAAACTTAACCAAAAATGAAAGTGTATTTCTGATGCCAGGCAAGGGCCGAACTCCATTCTGTTAACACTTCCATCAGCAGGCTAGAAATTTTATGATGCGAAACTAGGATTTTATCTTTGAAATACCCAGACATTGAATGCTGCTAAGGTCACAGTAACATGTAACTGACAGCAGGATAAATTCCTCTGTCAAATTTTAATCTGATTTAAATTGTTATTTCAGAGACCAGGTACCTCACTCCCTATTTTTAAAAATGCCCTTAAAGCTTTAATCCTTCCCTCAATTACAGCATTTTAAACTGGCTTTAGAGAGGTTATTTTGGATTTACATTAACACAAGTGAGATTAGAATCAAACCCAGAGGCATTTCCCATTCCATGCAGTTCTCAACAGCTGAAAGACAAGGGTTGAAGCACACTGTCAAGTGAAATAACTTGGTTTTTCATCTTACATATCTTAAATCATAAGATATTTTGAATGTATGTCCCTTTGTGTTTGTTCACCTAACTAAATACAACATTAGTTGCCATCCAGAGCATATTATTTACTTTTCACTCTTCTTAGTTAAAAATCCCAGAAACAACAACAAATAAAATCCACCAAAAAATCCTTAATTAATTTGATAGTTATATCTAAGGTGTTTCTTTATGTTATTTATAGATATTACTGGCTGGTATTTCAAAAGGAGAAGAAACCCATTGAAAGTAGGAAAGAAAAGTGAACATAATGGTTTGTGTAGAGGTCATAGGACAAAGAAATCATAAGGTTATGGAGAATGTCATGGTATATTGAGGGTTCTCATGGGAATTAATCAAGTAACAGAAAGTCTGTAAAATGCCATTGAATCTTTCTTCCCATTTCATTGTGGGATCAATTATTTCTCTGTGCTCTCTGCTAGGTGTTTCTTTCATCTGTTCTTCAAAACCTCTTCCACGTCAAGTATTCTAGAGGTGCTTTCTCTTTCACAGTATGTTTTTGTTTGTCTATGACATTTGTCCTTTGAGATTATCTAATCCCACCATAGCATTCACTTAAATGTTCAGTTAGCGCTTTAGTCAGTACACTTGGCACTTTATATACTGGCTGAACCATTTGTCTCCAGAGAACTGTAAAATTGAAATAAACCCCATTATCTGTTTTCCATCTCAATTAATCTGAATTAAGTGGCTTAATTCAGGATTGGAAAACTGCCCAGGTTACCAAGATTATCTTTATTAGATTGTCCACCACAAAAATCCAAGGTTTCTCCAAGGTGTTCCATACAGTTCCCANTGTGGCAAAGAAAGCCAACGGGATGTTGGGCTGCATCAACAAGGACATAAACAGCAGAGAGAAGGAAACCTTTATCCAACTTTATTCAGTGCTTGTCAGGCCACACCTGGAATACTGTGTTCAGTTTTGGTTCCTGCTCTGCAGAAAAGGTGTGGACAGACTGGAGAAGGTCCAATGATGATCAAAGGACTGGAAGGTTTCCATGAAAGGAAATTATGAGAAAACCATGTTTCTTCATCCTTGGGGCTTAAAGGAGACCTTATCAGTGTATTAAATACTGTTCCCGTATTTAAAGGATGGCTACAAGGAAGTTGGATACTCCCTTTTTGCAAGGAGTCACATGGAGAACACAAAGGGTAATGGGTACGAGTTATTCCTGGGGAGATTCTGACTGGATATGAGGAAAATATTTCACAATGCGAATAATCAGCTGCTGGAATAACTTCCTCAGGGAAGTGGCAGATTCCCCAGCATTGAACCCATTAGATTTCTCCAGACAGGGTGCTGGCCCATATTGTCTAGACTGTGCATCTACAAAGAAAGGTTGTACCAGATGATCCTTGATGTCCTTTCCAACATGATATTCTGTAATTCCATGGTTCTATGAAAATCATCATGTAAGTCAACCCAGTTATTTCACAAGTGAGGTTCACTTATAATACAAATGATCGGAGTCTCAAATGTTCCAGCTATCAGAATTATGGCTCTAAACCAGTCCATACTCAACTGAAAGAGATAGGAAGCGACTGACATGACTCAGCCTCCCTGACACCTGAGGCAGCAGGATGACTGCCATCCATGCACTATATGGGAGGATGTTTCCCCATCACACTTTGGACAGAGTGCACCCATCAAACATATGTACCCAGTGACATGCAGAACACCTCAGGCACCATGCCAGGCCTCCAACACTGCCACAGAGTATGCAGCTCTCCCAGGCTGTCTTCTATGTCACGTCTGTCTGGTCAAGAAAGGTGTCTCAGGTATCCCAGGACATTTGAAGGGCTTCAGAAATCTGTGTTTCAGTGCCGGAATCACTCCTTAAATGTTTAGATGCTTAAGCGTTTTCAGTGTCTGGAATCCCTGTTGAATCGAGCCTCCAGTTAGTCCTTGATGGCTTGAGGCTGCCAGAGCATGGTGGGGAAGGCTGGACTGTGCTCTCTGAGGAAGTCAAGGACAGTGTCAACAGACACCAGTCTACCGTTGTCAGCAAAATGCAATGAGCCTTGCACTGTATCATTTTTTCCAGACGTTGTTTGCTGCTTTTATTTCTTCCCAGTACTGTGGCTCTTCCTTTCCTTTGATGCTGGCCAAGACTTTTAAATGGCCACTGTCTTAGACTGAAACAGACTGACACCTTCCTTCGTTGACTGGCAGCATTTCTCTGCCAAGCCTTTGAATGGTGCACAGCAGAGGGGACAGAGGTGAGACTCTACAAGTAAATGTGATCATGGTGTTTTTAAAATATCAGCCTCTAAACTCAGCAGAAGAATTGAGTCTCTCTGTGCTCTCCAACTCACTGATTTCACTGGGGTTTGGGTCAGGCCTTGATATTGCACCTCCTGCTTAGTCTTCATGCCCATTACCAGGCAGGGTGACCTGACTGCAGTGCATCTATTTTATACATGCTTCCTGTATTTATTGTACGGTTCTTTGCCTTCCTTTTATCGAAGAAGTATTTGTGGGAGCAACACATGTTCTGGGAAGAATCAGGTCTTAAATTACTATTTCCTTGAGGCAGAAAAACAATCTGGAGAGACATTAAATGACTAAGAAGAAAACACTAACAAAAAATTATTGATTGTGTCAGTCTCTTAACTCACCAACATGTTTCTCTGGGCTTTATGCTTGTAGAAATATGTTGAGTTTGACAGAGGTATTCTGTAAAATAAGAATAATGCAGTGATGGACCAGGCCCTTGACTTACCAACTATTCAGTCTAAATCCTGCTGTTCAGAATTTAGCATTTTATGTATGTCTTGCTAAATGGAAAATTTGCTATCCTGATGATGTTCAAGGAGTAGTCTTTGCTTTCCCTATTAATTGGCTATGCTAATGTCTTGGCAGTTGTCCCAGAGAAACTGATAAAATAGATTACATATAACACGTATCATAGAGTTTGCCTGGTATAAATAAAAAGGTCATGACTATTTTCCCTGTCACTCGTCCATATGTTTTGTATTTCCTTTCTCAATATTGTGCTGTTCCTTGTTTTCTGTAGTGATAATTTTGCTAGTAGTAGTAAAGGGTAATTTAGGAAGCTACTGAAAGGATTTCAAAACATCTAGCTGGAAAAGGAAAGTATCCTGAAAAGACCCATGGAACCAGGCAAAATGTCATTCATTCACACATTTTGTGTAAAATAAGCTAAGCATCAATGAAATATAATGGACATTTTGATTGAAAATCCAGGAATATTTATGCTCCAGAANAAAGTATCCTGAAAAGACCCATGGAACCAGGCAAAATGTCATTCATTCACACATTTTGTGTAAAATAAGCTAAGCATCAATGAAATATAATGGACATTTTGATTTGAAAATCCAGGAATATTTATGCTCCAGAAAGGAGAAAATGCCTTCGTTTGAGTGACAAAAGGAATTGTTTCAGATTGAATCTTCCTGTCTTATCAGTGACCTTCAGTTTCTTCTTTACTGTACTGCCTAAGGTAATGAAAATGCCAAAGAAACATGCGTGTAATTCCTGTGCTCCCAGAACTTAGTTTGTTCGTTAATTGAAATGTGTCTCCTTAAGCTCATTGGGTTATTTCTAGGAAAGTCATCTCAGCTACCTATTTGTGCAGAGCAGTTACTCAGCTAGGCCTGAAACTCAGTGGTTCATGAAGGCAGCCCCTCTCCAGCCTGCTGGATACTGGGAATCCTCTTTTGGGACACATAGCAGTCCCTACACGTGGTACAGGGCTGACACCTGCTACCAGTTTCCTATCAAGTAGCTATTGCCTTTGAAACTCTGATCTGCATACAGCATAAAAGAAATTACCTTTTTTGCACAAATGGAGAAGTTTTTGCCTGATTTCTGTTGGAAACAGAATGTTTCTTCCATTAACCGAGAAAAAAAGTTGCACACTATGAACATTACATAGATGCAGTATGCCTTCTTAAGTATGTACAGCTTACACATCATTTCTTCAAGTATAGCTCTTTCATCCTGCTGCTTAATTAAGGCTACAGTCTTAAAGATCTTTTCCAACCTTAATGATTCTGTGATTCTATAAGCCTGAGGTGAACCTGAATAAACTACTGCCTTGCCGAAGTCCACAATCAGGGTGCTTGATATTCACTCAGAAAAGGAGCAGCCTTATGATCCCAGCTTGTGTAATTGACACTGCCTGCCTTTTTTAGCCTCCTCCTGCTTGCACTGACAGGCTTTCACCTCCTGTTTCTGAATACCTTGTGAGAATAGTTTCCATTCCTGGCTGTTACTGAGTTACCTTCCTCCTCACTCTGCTGTGCCTCGGACAGAGATTTCCCAGGAGCAGGTTAGAAGACATGACTTTACCATGACACAGAAAACCCAGCTTGAAATTGCTTCTTCATTTACTCCAGATGGTCATTCTGAAACACAGGGTGTGCTATGTTGCCTTCGCCATCTTTTCTGTCTTGCTCTGATGGTAAAGGGAAACAAGATCCTATTTCCCTCCTTCATCTTCCAAATCCTACTTTCCTACTGCTGGCAGTCCCCCCAGGCTGGCAGTGTCCTTCACCATCCCAGAGCTGGTGCTGAGACACACTACTCTGGGGAGAAGAGTAAAGGCATGTGTGAAGGAAGGAGGTGAATCTTCAAACCAAATAAATTCATAACCACCTACCTACAACCTTACAATTAGCTGGACACCTCCCAGGTTAAAGATTGTCAGTCAGCTGAGAAGGGAGCAGTTTGGGTCTTTATTAAACAGGGCTTTTAAAAGTCTGGGGGAGTGAGCAATGCCAAGCCTTACACCTAAACCTTGCCCTGAAGTTTTTGCTGCTCCCACCAAAAAAGCTTATGTTCCACGCACAATAAGTAAAACAAATTTTGCATCAAATTTGGACATATTTTTCTACAGATTTCACTAATTAGTACCAGGCAAAAGGAAATCCGAGTATTTCACACAGTGCTGACCTGATGTACCTTCTTTCTCTGTGTATGTTATTTGAACCCGTCCTCTGTTGTCCTGTGAGCTGTTCATGATTACATCTAAAACGTTATCTTTTAAACACAGCGTGAAACTGATTACTGTCACCCATATCTCTAGGCACCTCGGCTGCAGCCCTGATTAATCTTAGCTTTAGATCAAAAAAATCCACTGACCTCTTATTTTATAAATTCTTCATTTATAGATTTTCTCTGCACTGTCTGTACTTCAGACATGTCTTTTAGACAAGGAAATACAGTCAATGACAGTTCTTTGACTTCAGCACTAACCTCCATTTCCAACTTTCCCAAAATTCTTTGTAACCAAACCTGCATAGAAACTTTGTCCTCAAAGCAGCTACATCAGAAGCAATACTAGTGACCTCAAAAAATTACCTGAGAATGAATCTGATGTCAGTAAAGAAAGGTTCTTCTGTCTCTCTTTTGGAGATTCATTTTTGCTGCCAGACTAAACCTTCAACCTTCCTTTCTGAGTACTTCAACTTATTATTTATTTGGTGTCCTAAGCCCTTTAAATCCCGTCTAGTTAAATCTGAGTTATTAAGATCTTGTGAAGAACATGAGAAGTACCAGAAGGTGGTTCAAAGGTAAACAGTACAACACGTTTGAAAGGAGTAGAGCCGAGATGGTCTCAGGGACGACACAGCTGGCAGTTCAACTACAGCAACAACTGGTCAGCTACTAATCTGCACGCCCTTGTAAGAAAGAAAAGGAAGAAAAAATGAAAAACACAACAACAAAACAAACAAAAAACTCCACAACAACAAAAAACAAAACAACAACCCCAACAAAACAAAAAAACCCAAACCACCAAACAAATAAACAAACAAACAAACACAAAGGAAAAAGGGGGAAAACAGGTGTGTAACTGGTGTACATTTGTCCAAGGGAAATTGTTAAACTCATTTAATTTCCTGCTGAAACAGAATTTCAGGATTTGCAGAAAAAAGCAAGGTATTGTTGACTTACATCTCAGCTAAAAAGGCTTTTGCAATATCTTACACAGATTTTCATAAGGAAATGGGGGGGAAATGGTATAGGAGGGTGAAAAATAAGATTGGGAAGCTTTCCATTGAACCATAAATGAATGAACAAACCAAAGAAGGTAGGGAAAGTTTACCAACAAGCAAACTTTATGGGGCTCCCTCCTCCTCCTTTCATTTTCTCTTTTTATTTTATTTTTCTTTCTGTTTCCTCCAGCCCATCTTTCAGAAGTCGATGGCAGCTTCAGATGTCTTCCAGCTCCATGACAGTATACCAGCCCAGAGGTGCTGAAGATAACTATTACTTTCAAGAACTGAAGGACGTGAGCGAGATTTGAGTGCAAGTTATGGCTACATCTGACAGGTATTGTCACCCTGAAGGGATTAGCAAAAGACATTTAATTTTCACTTACCAACATCAGCCTTACCCTACAGGGAAACATGTGAGCCCACCTCAAAACCCACTGTTTAATTGCTTTGAGTTATCCATCCCGTGTTGCCTTTCACCTCCAGTCTCTGAGGGTGCTCCTGCCTCACACATGCATTCAGATTCCCAAATGTTATGTACAGCAGCAAAGTACAATGCCAGGGTGACCTGTCTTCTGGTCAGAAGGGGCCATGGGACTCTCTGGCTTCCTTTTTCCCAGCTGCAGTGAGTGATCTCCACTGCTCTTGGCTGTGGACAAAACACCCAGGCAGAGACACTCACCCAGTGCATGGACAAGAGTCTGTTTGGAGGAGCACAGCATTGCCACCCCTCTGTACATCATGGGTCACCTGAGAACGCCTTGTCACCTCCCCTCCACCACAGCCTGGGAGCATGGGACCAGAGGGCATGCACTGCTCTTCTGCATGCCAGGATGGAGGGGAGGTTTGGCCCATCTGAAAGCATCTTCTTTTTTCACAAATGTTCTGCTTTGGAAATGGATTTTTATCTCCTTTGGGAGAGTCACCAGAACTATAGCAGAGCAAGAACAACTGGCAGAGAAGACAAACAGAGCCACCACGCTTCACATGTTTCCAACAGTGCCATGCTGTGACTTGTTTCCACAGGACCCTAGGAAGCTGCAGTACCACCCCGACAAAAGCTACATACGTGTTACTCCATAGGATACTGTTTGCATCTTTTCTGACAAAATATTTAGTATTCCCATTCTCTCGAGTCTCAGCACAGGACACTTGGCATAAATTTGCTTCTTATTCTCTGGAGAAGGTATGAGCCATGTAACTAAACTGCACTTTACACCACACTATAAAAAATAACAAAAAACCCCAAACCAAAACAAAAAAACCCACACAAAACTTGCCAGAGCATATTTAAATCTGCCTTTATTTTCCATTTCTGCTATTTCCTAGGGATGAAATAATGCTTTTAATACCCTGGGTGCAGACAGTTCTGGACTGTGTGAGTCCCAGAGATGCTCATGGAACAGTTGCATGAACATGTCAAATCCAAGGACCCTCTAGAATAAGTGAGCCCGGGGACCCTCTAGAGTAAGTGGCCAGGCCACAGGTTTGATTCATTGATTTGTTATAGGTCAAAGAGAAGCTAATTGTGTGACACTGTGCAGGATGTATCATCATTACCATTATTCATGTTTAGTGTGCCAGTGTCTAAAGACCAGCCATGGATGAATCCTTGTACAAGATTAGCTGACAGGCCCTGAATCATGGAAGTTACAGTTCAATAGCCAGAGAAAGGGTTGGGAAAAATATCAAACACACACAACACTCATGCCTAGTGGTCTCAGAGCGCTTTATTTTATTTCTGTCTTTCTGTGTGTAGGTTAAATAAGCATGGGTGTGATAAATAGAAAAGTGAATGCAGAATAGATGAGAAAGAGCAGATGAGACAAGAACAAAAAGGACGAAAAGCACATTTTAAAGAACTGAATTTCTCTTTTACCTCAAGACCCTATGTTTCCACCAAGCCTAGAATCTAGTCCACATGTTTCCACATACATTCTCCAGTCACAGCCCAATCCACCTGGGCAGGGCTTGAGGAAGTTCCTGCATGAGCGAGACAGGTTGTCTGTCAATTTGCAGGTTTATAAATTGTTCTGCCTGTTTAGATCTTTCATCCAGACACGGGAACACAGCTCCCAGTTTGATTTCTTTTACTGGCACATATCCATCCTCCAGTCCCATCTGTTATGCTTAGCCTGCCTGACACACACAGCAGACTCAGTCCTGAGGGCAGGCTGACAAGGGGCTGGTGCACATTTGCATTTCCTATCGGTGACTGAATTATATATAGCAGCATTTTCTGCGGATGGGAAATGCGAGAGTATCCAAATGTCAGGAAGAGGTTTGACGTCAATACTTGTAAAAGTCAATACTCCACAGACAAGATAGCAACACCATTTGGACATTTTTGTAATTCTACTCTTAATCCCACCTCCAAAACAGGTCTCCTATGATCATGTTTAGGTACTGTTGGGGTATTTCCAAATTCTCTTTTCGGCCATCTGGGAATGTTCAGTGAATTTCCTTCTTTCTACTTTATGTGTGCAAATGACATGAGAGAAATACACAGGGGTATTCATCAACTTTGAGTATCATCAGTTTTCAGCTTCCATCTTCTTGGACAATTCAGTTTCTTATGACCCTTCCTTTCACATCAACTACTAGTACCATTTACATGGTGATTTGTTCACATTGAAGATTTATTTCTGATCTTCTGATTGTTTGTGAAGAGGTCTCATGCTTTAACGATTTCACAAGCAACTGTGTCTTGGAAATGTTGAAAGTGATCTGAAGAAGTCACCCCAGCTGGTGAAAGCACTTCTACTGAGACCTGAGAAATGAGACATTTAACTCTTGCAGTAGTATAAGGGCAGTATTAGAAAGCCTGAAAAAGCAACTGATAATAGACCAACAAGCAGAAAAATTACATCTTTCTTCAACTGAGTTCTGAACAAGACACTGAAAGTATAGTGTGGAGGAAACGGAATGGACGAGGCAATATCGAAATGTAATATCCAGAGATATGACTAACTGAATAAAGGTATTGTTAGTGATCGGAGCATTTTTATGTATTAAATGTATGGATATTTATCCAATTAAAACAATGTAAAGTAGGTGTATGATAGAAGATTGTGATGGAGGAGAACACACTATGCAATGTAGAGAAGATGAAACATATACATATATATATGTGTATATATGTATGTGTATATATATACACATACACATCAAGGAAAGGCTGCTTTGAACACATGTCGCCGGACAGACAGACCCCACCTTGTCCTGCTTTGATCACTGGCATAAAGTATACCTGTAGCTTTTCCCCATTGAGTGCTAGTATGGAAACCTACCCAGTGAACCTGGTATGCAGCTGAACTGTCCAGTTTTTGTTGACCAAATGCTAGGTTAAGATTAGGGTCTGAAATAGCTGACTGTGACAAGGATGGAACATTTCCAGCACAGAGCGCTGACCAAGGGGAACCCTGTACTGCCAGCATGTTCCCAACCCTCACACTCTGGAAAAGGCTGCCCAGAGCCCGAAAATTGTCAGACCTGTAAGCCAAAGCCATTCAAGAACCCCCAGCTTTTGTTTCCACCCTCCTAACTGTGTGCATGGTCAGCTCCATAGATCCATCTGCTGTGTTGCTCGCCCTCACAAGCAGACTCTGACATTCTCTCATTAAACCAGCTGTGAACTGATTTCCACACTGCACCAGCACAGCAGAGCAGCAGACCTGCACACAGCTTTCAGTAACGCTACAGCTAAATGATACTGTATAGCCAGGTCTTCACTCCCGTACTCACTGTAATGCAGTTTCTTTTAAAGTACTGATCTACCATAAAGGTACCAGTCTAGTTAAAGTAATATGTATAAAAATCAAGCAGTTTTCCTAGTCAGATCTGGTATCTGGTAGCAGCTCTGAACAGCACAATTTCCCTCTGTGGATGGCTAGCAGGGCAGTATCCCTGGGTTCCACAAAAAATTTGCACCATTCATTGTGTTAATCATTTTTCTGCAGGTCGTGGCTCCTTCCACACCTTTTTACTTGTCACACAGGAAGACATATGGCTCTTGCTCATTATTGCTTTGTGTCTTCCAAATTCATGCATGGATCCTGTTGCCACACCACTTGCAAGCTGTTGTTTATTAAAGCAGTGGGACACAGGTGTTTCTTCTGCCTTTGTACCAGCATAGGCAAGGGAACCATACAGAGATAGAGCCCATCTCATGCTCCACTGCATTTTTGCTCATAAGCTCTTTGGGTTTTGTGTGGCCTCCATGGACATATGCAAACAAGCTTGCTGATCAGAGGAAAAAAATCCCCCTTCTTCTGAGTGAGTTCTGCAAGGTAATTCAGGGCAGGTCAGAGGAGCATTAAAAACATCCTGTGGTTCTGCATCTCTGTAGAGAGTGGCTGGTGGACAATCACAGAGGAAGGAGTCAATGACTCCATGTCTTCTGAAGGTACTGTGCCTCCAGAAAAGTCTGCCAAAGGAGTAATAACCGAAGAAGAACAAGATAGCCAGAGAAACACCAGGCAGAAACACCCACGGGACTCTGTCACCTCCACCCTTTTCAGGTCATTGGATTCAATAAGTTTTCAAGGTTAGAACTCTTCTTTTCTCTGCCATGGGGAAATCTCCTCCTTGCTGAGGGAAATATGTGGCAGAGGTTCAGGATGACATCTGTGGGATTTAATGTGCTTTGTCTTTCTCGTGAGCTCCCTAAAGCCCAAACCAGTGACTGTCTTAAGAAAACCACCAGAATCTGCAGTGTTGCATCAAAAATGCCAATTAAACAGGGTACTGGGAAGGAAAAGAGAGCATGATGGGGAAAAGGAATGTTGAGAAGGATGCAAGATGAAATGGATTACCTTGCTGACAGACTTTAGCAGTTCCAGCCCAGATGTCACATTTTATCCACTCTCAACAAGATAGCTACAGGGGAGGAAATCCAGCTCTAATGGCTGATAGATATTTTCTATGGTTTCACAAGGTATTTTGCCTCTGTTGGTCTGGTTTTTATACAACAGCCTCTCTAATGAAGTAGTTCTGCAGTCCTTTCCAACAGTTTTGAAGTACAGCATGTGTTGATTATCTCAGTTGAATGGATCTGAGTTCATTTATAAGTTGCTTTGTTTTGCCATTTTTTTTCACTTCTTTGTTCCTCCCTTCTCTGTCTAAAGCACACAAATTGTTTGTAGAGGGGAAAACATATAAACAGTGCGATTCATTACAATAAAGAACAGCTTGTTAAAAATGTGCTTTTGGTGTATGTGGAACACAAGCTTTTCCTCTTTCTATCATGCCGTGGTACAGAATGCATTAGCTGAGGTTGCTCTGGGAGTTCCATTTTAAAGCACTCTTTTCTTCTTCCTGTAAAAGCCTGAAAAAAATCTTCTTTTCAATTGAAATTACGTGTGTTTTCCTTTAAGCCAAAGACAGTGTTTAACAAAAGTTTGAATCAAACTCATACACCTTTTAGTTTTATGGAACTTATGAAACTTATCAGAAACAAATCTTTCTGAAATGATTAACGGTGTCACAGAAAATCTCTTTATTCTTTTTTTCCTTTCTTCTTTT
>VYZQ01033588.1:7649-36187 GCA_013400655.1 Mystacornis crossleyi | reverse complement strand
TACTTGAGAAAGGCTCAGTGTCTTCCTTCACCACATCACTGAGAATGATGCAGTTTCCCATCATTAGCAACACACTTTAGATGTAAATAGTAAATTATCAGTATTTGTATTCCTCTGGAATCTCCATCTATAAATTTCCAGATCAGTAATGATTATGAAACCTCTGCCAAAACTTCCGTAAAATGAGGTTGCTTTTATTTTAGAATCTCCAAACTGTAATGAAGGGACTTGCTAAAAACATTGGAGAGCAGTAGAGAAGAAATTAGGAAAGCAGTTTCTTAACTGAGAGTCTTTAGTCACAGGTTGTAATCACTGGTAATCTTTCTGCCGTTTGGAGTTCAGAGCTCTTTCCAAAATAACAGTACTTAGTACAAATCCATGAAAAAATAATGTACTTAAACATGTTTTCCAGAATCATGTGAACTGTATTATGCAAACAAAGACTTATCCCTGCCATAAGAGCAGTAACAATTTACTGTCTTCTACTCCTTTGCCTTCAATAGGAAACAAGACTACACTGAGGTACCCTGATTATTTAACAGTGCAATAATGTTGTAGGTGAATTTTTTTAACTCCAGAAGAAGGCAGGAGGGACTGAGCACTGACATGCTAGATGACAATCCAGCCAGCTCTGTATTACCATTTTTCATACAAACAAGCAGCCTTCTAATCAGAATTAGCTAATGATTTAAGAGAAATGAAATGAGGTTTAATGTAAAAAAATCAAACAACAAGGTAAATATTAGATTCTGATGTCCAAAGCAAAGAAGATGAGTGATTTAATACTTATTTAATTGATAATGAGATTAAGAGAAATAGGTAAGAACCTACCTGTACAAGCTGGACAGATGCTGCATTCAGAATAGCCTGAAATCTTCAATATTTTTGCCCAGTAACGATTGTTTAGACCATTATAGTTGTAAATAGAGCATTAAACATATTCAGGACTTGATTGGACTTCTGTTTCTTGGGTTTTTCTCTCTTTCTCTTTCTTACCTTCTGTCTTCTCTCTTTCTTTCCCCCTTTCTTCCTTTCTTTCTACTGCTTTGTTTGTATCTTGTAACTAAGCACTGTGTGGTCTGGCAAGTGGCTAAGCAAGTAAACAGTGAGGTTCCTTCTCTTACTTTCAAGCCAAACCTAGCAGCTCCTGGTTTGAAGTTGAGGGCAACGTCATGTCTGCTAAGGCTGCTTACACTCCTTCCTTTTTTTCCCCCCTTTCTTTCTTTTTCTTTTTTTTTTTTCCTTTTTTTTTTTCCCCCCTGGTAGTTCACTTGCCAGGTAATGAGAGTCAGCTTTTAGGAAGTGGCTCAGTATAAATCTCTGGGTCCGTCGACTTACAAGGACTCAATTGGATTACCTGACGCACACGGGAGCATTAGATCTAAACCCCTGTAGACTGATGTCACTTTCAGCCCCCGGCCAATCCAGGGAGCAACAGCACAACCAAAGCAGAGACTGATGGTCTGAGGGGTGAGTGTGTCTTTTATGAGCAGCGAAATCATTCAGACTCAATAAACAATGCAGATAAGATTTTGATGGGTCTATCTGGCAGGAAAACAAACCAACCCAAAACTGAAGGGAGGAAATTTGATCATTTTTTTAGTATTGTCTAGTCTGAAAATTTTTTGTTAATTATAGCAGAGTGGGGCTGTGCTTAGAGGTCTTGCGATGCTGCAGGGCAACTGTGAGCTGGGTAAGTAAGCGGAGGGAACAAAACCGTAGTAAAACAGAAGAAAGTTCTACTGGACTTATTCCAATAAGCTCTTCACATTAGTTGTTCCTCCATTTTCCCCAGCTCTGTTTCTCTTTTATTCCAGTTTTTGTGTAAGTCCACACATCTGCATTTGTTTAATCTTTCTCCCTATATTTTGTCCCTGAGCAATGGGATTTGCAAATGCATTTTTGTCTACAATCCTTATGGCAATACCTCACAGATGACTGTAGTGTAGATTTCTCTCTTCATGTCAAAATGAAAATCTTGGATTTCTTTCATTGCCTAGGTTCATGCAACTGGTCATTTAAGTCCAATATGGAAAAACAAAAACAAAAACAAAAACAAACAAACAAACAAACAAACAAAAAAAAACAACAAAAACCAAACGAGCCTCATATTTCCTTTTATCTCTCTCAGTTACTGTGAATGTTGCCACTGTTGTCCCTAGCCCACACTCTGGACTTCGCATTCAGTTCAGTCTACCCTTCCACCGTATCTGAGTGTTGATGTGTGCTTTTGAGGAAAATATACAGCTATGGCTTCTTTATTTATCTTTAAAGAAAATTTATTCAGGTTTTCATCGTCTCAATTGCTGTAAATCCCTCTCTTTTGACACTTGGAAATGCAATATTGCCTTATCCAAAATGTCACAGAAAACATATATTCTGCTGAATTCTCACACTGGGTTCATCACCCATCCTTTCATATCCTTCTCTGATCCCTTTAATTTATAGCAGCAAAATAAAACTTTTTTTTATAAATTCCAGCTTGGTCCAGAAGTCATAAATCTTATCTGACAGACAGTCTGACAAGACTGCAGGCAGGAATAAAACCAGATAGAGAGGTCTCATGTCAGATGTCCCAAACAGAACGTGCTGGAGTTCGCAAGCCAACATTTATTGATAAACCTCACAAACTGTGTGAAAGAAACTATTTATTGCCTTCTCCTGTGATCACTGGACTGATACTGCTCTTCATTATTTGAATTAGTGGATCCAAATACTAACAGATCGGTAAAAAGGCTGTTGATGAAAAAAGTAAAATCTAAGCATTGATGCAGCTCAGGAAGTATTTTGCTTGATTGTCCAATGCAGTCACACTAGCAGGACAAAAGCAACACAGAAGTTTGTGGCTGCTCCTTCCCCAGGTAATGAGTGGGGAGGAGATAGGAAGTTATTTTTAGTGGTGCATTTGTAGATACCAGATTGGATTTAAGTAGGTGTGTGTATAATGCTATTTGTGGAGTTAACAGGGTGTGTGGCTTTTTGAATCATTTTGCTAGAAATAATGTGTTGTGTTAACATGCTCCCCTTAAATCAGGTAGAAATGCTAATTTGATTAACTGATCAAAGTTCCTAAAGACTTTATGCTCTGTTGCTTTAAGACTCAATGATTCTTCTCATGAAAACATGGAATTGCAAACCTCTGGTGTTTCTGTTGGCATAAGCAGCAGTTCCAGATTTGTGAGATCAAATTCTCACCCATAGTTCCTTCTTTATTCTATATAGTCATTGAAAACAGCCATTTTAGAAAATTACTCACAACCTACTGATTTGAACCAAAGCAGTATTTCAGACTCATAAACTCAAAATATACAGTATGAGAGCTTCAGTGAATTCCTTCTGTTCATCTATTGATTCTTCACTGTGCACAGGTGACATGTAGGTAATTGCAGCAAAGTTTATGTAACTAGATCACTATGAAAGAAGGTTAACAAGATGTAAGACTATTTATCCCAGTGAAGGAACTGCTGGATGGAGGCTTAGGATCTCCCTTATGTTCCTTCCAGCTTTCTGAGAACCGGCAATGGCTAGAATCCAATTATTCTCTGACATTAATGCCTTTTTATCCTACAGAAGCTGAAGTGTGGGAAGCTCTTAAAAGTTTACATAAAGGTGAAGATTACTATTTACTTCTCAGCTGATGGTGGTACAAGCAAGCTGTCAAAAATACAACCACAGCTCAGGCCTGGGGTTTCTGTTAAACAGAGAAGACTTACAGGGCTTCTGTTAAGTTTTAACTAGTTTTAGTTTGGAGTCCCATGGACCCATGAAGTCCCGTAAACTGCTTGAGCTGTCAGAGCTAAATGGAGATCACCTAAGCTTTCACAAAAATCAGGGAATCTCCATTTTTGTTTTGATCTGCTCAAGTCGTACAACAGGACCTAACCACTTCTGATAGTGAACTTCCATGCATCATCCCTATGTCTACTAGATGTGAAAATTAAAATTTTATTTCCATCTTGGTTTCTAAGCAGATTGGAATTTGTCCAGTCATCTATATTTAGCTTAGTAAAGTAATACAGGGATGTGAGTCTATGCTCTTGTTCTGGTCTTTGCTGTCGGGAGTGTTTCACAGCAGTGTCTTTGAGGGAATCACATCTGATTTGTGTAACCCCAAGCTCAGTTTAAAAAAAAATGAAGACAAGAGGCCAGTATCTGAACAGCCTCTTTCCCTTTAAGAATAATTCCTAAGGTAATTAAAAATACCACTAAACTGGGAGTGGAGGCATACTGGAGTTGGTTTCTAAGTCTGTGTTTGAAGAGTGCAGGAAGGCAGCATAACTCCTATTGCCACTCATGACAGTAACCAGTTTTCCTTAAGAACAATAGCTGGCAAAGACTGGCTCAAACCTCTGGGAGTTTCTACATCTTTAGAAAGTTCTGTGAATGGATGAGACCCAATTAAAATACCACTTTCGGTTCAGAATGTTTAATTTGCTTTTGCTTCTTACACAGCTTTTGAGATGTAATGTGAGGCAAGAAAACATTATTGAACAAGTAGCTCATGTTTGTGACACCTGATTACAGCTCTGCTGATCCCAGAAGTAATTCAGTGGGAGACCAGTATTCCTATGATACATTCTCCAATGCATCCATCCAAGATGCAAGAACAGAGGCTGTGAAGTGATTACTATTTAATGCCAAATGCTCTCAGACTGTAATGCAACCACTTTCTAAATTATAAAAGTAAGTTCAGACCATTAATCTGAGGAAAGAAAGACTGAAACTTTAAAGATTTCTGGGGTACGGTGGTGGAATTCCATGTATATACTCAATGTATGGGTTCATGAAAAATAGCCATTTTACCCAGCAAGGACATGGATGCTGGTTGTAAGGGGGGAAAAAACCCATCTTTTTCTCTCTTGGAATAGAGATTTTGTATTAGTTAGGCTCTTTGTGACCACAATGAAATCTGTGTAGATTAACATATACTTGTGTATATTAGATTAACGCTGATAGAGTGAAAATAATTTTTCTTTACAATAGCTGAAGTGATCAAAATATATCTTCATTTCAGAATGCTAGAATGAGTGTGTGTAAGTCGTCACAAGGTACTATTCCATAAGGCAAAGAGGTGTGCAGGCACTAAACTAGCATAAAGAGGTACAGTTTCACCCACAAGGAATAATTTTTTATTGAAGTTATCCTCCTTATTCTGCCTAATGTGGTTCACTGAGCTTATTCTGCCTAATGTGGTTCACTGAGTGCTAATAAGGTATTGTGCAATACAGACATAACACACACTATTAAGTATTTTCAAAATGCTTTGGTAAAATCATAAGATTTACCAAGTCAAAAGAGATAAGACTAAGTTGTCTGTATTCCTCCTCTACCTGCCATTTAGCTCACCATCACTTGTTTTTCAAAACTACTTTCTGAAGTTATCAGGTTTTGTGTTGGAATCATTATATGCATGCTAGATTCAACTAGCATTTAGACAGGATGTAACATAACTGGTGTTGGCCAATTTCATTTTCCAGCTCTTTTCAGAGATAATGTATGACATATTATCTAACCTAGAAGGGCTGTTTGCATTTAGGAGTTGAAATTAAAAACTTGACAAGAATTGGTGCACTCCTGGGGAATAATTTTTTTTTTTTTTTAACCAGAAGGGCAAGGTCGGGGATGAAGAACACTGAATGCTGGTTGGAAAGACCATTACTGAAAGTTTGCCTTCAGTATCCCCTGTGTTCAGTGCTGGAGACATCAACAGTGTTGTTCTGTGTAAGGTCACTAAAATTTGGTCAACTTTGGATGGTCTTCTATAGCAGAAACCATGAAGAGAGGATGGCACAGGAGCTTTTCCAGTTATGATCACTTCGTAATAACAAGGGAGAAAAAGCTGATATAAAATTCCCTATGGCCTTGTTCTGAATCCTGAAAATGCTCTTTGCTCTGGAATTATTCTTGGAAAGCCAAATACTAAGTCTTCATTGATAAGGGTGCAGGAAGGGATGTCAGTATGTAATTTAGAAAGGTAATGCCAAACCCCAAAATCTTTTCTTGAATTTGCCTATGAAAAATTTCTATTGAATAGTAGTAAAAATAAAGAACACCCTGTGCTGTGTTAATATCAGTGTGCAGAAATATGAGGTATGTGACCCCATAAACACTGTTTTCTAACAGTTAAACTACGCATCCCTCCACAAATAATTTCTAGTTGGCTGAGTATGTCTAATGATTGCACATACTTTGCTGCCTATTTACTCAGTGTAAAAATTAATATAAATTAGCTGTACATGGATTTATGGAAGCTCAGGAAGAACTTTCCAGAAACAACAAAGAAGGTGTTATTAGTTTTAATGAGATTTGAGAGAACAAAGTTTCTTGACTAGATGTGCAGAGTTGTCTGAGCTTCAGTATCTGCTAGCGTTGAGCACGGCCCCACCGTCCCGTTCCCGTCTGTAACCTGTCGCATGGTGCCCCACGGTGGCTGCTTGCCTCCTGTTACATTTTTTCAAGCCAGCAACTGGTCCGTTCAGTTTGGTTACTACTAAACAAAAATATTTGCCCCAGTTCATCATTATTTTCCTTTTTTTTTTTCTCAAGTGTTGTAGTGGTCAAGTGTATAGCTGCATTTTGCAACTCCTGTCTGTTTCTAGTTCAGTTTAAAGAGGGAATACAGGTCCCTCTACCTGGTTACTTGGAGTTGATTTCATAATGCTTTGCAAGACGTAATAAATTTTAAAAATCTAGCTGTTAAAATGTTTCTTTCCTTAGATTATTTTCATTATTAAAATAATTTTAACATCAGCTGTATTCATCAGTATTCAGTAGTATGTGTGATTTTTCTTTGTACACCTTTCTAGGCTGTAATATGTCTATTAATTTGGGGTTTGCTAGCAAATTTCCATTTCACTTTCTTATCTGAAATGCAGCTTCGTTGCCACAACCAGTGGTGAAAAAAATATTTCAGAAAGATATTATTACCAAAATGCTTTATTTATTTCTATTTGTATTACTTCTGGAATTTTCTAAAAACTTTCATAGTCTGTATTGTCTTTCCACATCTATCTTCCTTAACAAACAGTATTTATCAATCTGCTTTCACAAGAGGATATGGATGTTGATCCTGGCTGTGGCTTCTCAAGCCTTAGCTTGGAAAAACTGGGCGCAGTTTACAAACCTTATAAGGTTGTAAGGCCTAGTTTTAAAAAGTCACTCAGAAATACATCTTTTTCTAGATGCATTAACTTTGTAAACTATAAAATCTTAAGGAGAATTTGATTACACCTTTAAGGAAAAAAGAAATGTGACAAACCTGGATCCTCAGCAAAACACCAAATTATACTTTAAAGGGACTGTTGTCCTTCACTTGCAAATCTCAATGCAATTTTACGTCAGATGGGATGATCAGGAACAGTGACTCTCCCAAAAACATTAGTAGTAACATCAGTGCTGTAAGGCCATGGGACTTATTGCAAATAACTGAACTGGCTGAACATGATGTCACCCCATCTGTTTCTTACTGTGCAGAGAACAGAGGTTAACACTGGAAGTCTACGTGCCAACAGAAATAAACACCTGAAGGTGTCATGACCTGCATCAGCCCAAATCAGCAGGCTGTTTTAATTACCTGTCCAAGATGAACATGACCTATCCAGATTAAATTTTGCCTACAGTGTATTTTGGGCATTTATATTGCCCCTTCTGAGGTTTGCCTATGGTATATGTAAACATGGAAGGGAATGCAATATCTGGATCTGACCTAACACATTGCAATAAGAAAAAGCCTTGGAGCTAAAAGCTGCTTAATTCTGTTTGGGGGCTGTCCCACGGAAATGATGAGAGGTGACATGGGAAGTGTGTGTTAGAAACACAGAGCCCAGAGGCACCTAAGGAGGACTGGGGGTGGAGTCTGAACAATAGTTTTTGTTTTGTTGGGGTTTTTTTTGTGTAGATATAAAGGAGGCATGATGTATCTGTCTGTGTAAATCTATAAAAGAACCAGTTTAACATATGGAAAGAAATTGCCTAAATTAAGTGAGAATTTTAAGGGCAGCATAGAGGTCTCACTAAGATATTCATATGAATAGTATATGGACAGAGCTATGGAGGTGAAGCTTTTAACACCAAGATAGTGGGCAAAACAAGAATATTCTAAAGCACTACCTTTAGCATGTAAAAGTCTATGCTTATTAAAGAGGGATAAAAGCTGTTATCAACAAAAATCTTGATAGAATCTTTGGCATCTTCAAAAATGTGACACAGGCCGCATGTTTGACAATGAATAAAATGTGAAATGTCCATTTTCACAGTACCCTGTGCCTAACTGGCAGATTTTATGTATTTTTAAATACTGCTCATAGGGTCTTTTTTTGTAGTAAAAATATACAAAGGCTTGTTGCAGGGTGCTGAGTGGCCTCCTTTTGTCTCTAAGCAGGGACATTCCCAAAGAAAAACAAAAAAGGGGGGAAAAAAAGAACAAAAAAAAAGACAGTGATATACCAAGGAAAATATTTAAGTAGAGACTACTTATGTCATGTGCCAGGAACCAAAGGCAATGGTAATGAAAAACTCAAAATCCTATAAGAGGTACTAAAGATTTAGAGGAAAAACAGCACCAAAACTGACACAACAAGAAAATGTTACACCACTCCAGATGCCCAATAATGAGAGAAAGCACTGCCATGCCAGGCATGCAGCGGGAAGTCTGGAGCTGCCAAGGCCGTGAAAGACGTCCAGGAGCAGCACCGATGCCAGGGTGCGACGGAGGGTGCCAGCGCACTGGCAGAGAGCGCCAAGGCAAAAGCCTGAAAATATGCAAATATTTCATGAAAGCCCCAGCAGGAAGAGAGCTCTGGCTACCGGCGTAATCCAGGAAAGGAACTGCTCCGGGGGAAAGGGCGCGGAGGAGGCAGAGCGATGCTGGTTCCGAGCAGGGATGCGCGGGCCCGGGGCAGCCAGGGCGCCGCAGCCCCCGCAGGGACGCGGTGGGAGCCGGGCGGGCCGCAGGCGGTGGGGGCCGGGCGGCGGAGCGGGGCCNCTCTAGATACAGAGGCTGGGGGTGACCGGCAGCGTCTTTGAGTCTTTTGCCTTTTGATTGTTAAATTTCTTGCAAACGGAGTGAGCTGTCTCTTTGCAGAATTTCTTTTGCTTTTGATTTCTGTGTCGTTACATCCAGCTTTCCTTCCAAAGCCTGTTTCTTTATGCCTTTCTGCCTGGAACAATTCCATCAGTGAAGTTTGACCTGAGCTCCTTTAATAACCTACAAAAACAAATGCCACTTGATTATTTATTCAACTCCCTAGCTGCAGTAATGGTTTTGCACGTATGGTGTGGTTTTTGAATCTCACTGTTGTACAGAACAGGCTTGCTGAAGGCTTTTAGGCAATCGACAAATCCTACACGTTTTGGCCTATCTGATAATACAAAAACAAAGGGTGTTATGCTTGTTCGGGGATGGAAAGTATTACTTGCCCTAGGGCATGTGCATGTGAAATTGAGCAAGCTTACTCATTGCAGCTGGGTTTTACTTACAGGTGTGGAGACTTAACCAGTGGTGGTGTTGCGGGTCATGTGAGAGCTGGTCTCAGTTCTAGAGATGCCAACAAATGCACTTCCAGGGCAGAATAGTAACTGACATCCCTCTGTATGTGTCTGCGGGTATATCAGTGTATTAGATAACTTGGAAATGGCTTAAACTGTAACGTGAAACGAATCTGGGCCAAACCTATTTATGGGTGCTGTCAAAGTGATTTCACTGACTTGAGTGTTCCATGTATATAATGAAAGGAAGCTCTTGATTCTTCTAATATTAGCTAATAAAAATGTTGAATTGTAAATAGTCCCCTGCTTTGATCTTGGTCTCTGGGCACAGCCGTCTTCCCTTTTTGCCCCAGTTGCTTCAAAGATGCGTAACCCAGGCTAGTTTGACAGTGGGACGCATAACATGTGATGCCAGGACAGGGATCAGACACATTGTGGGCTGCCTGCAGAGCTTGATGGTTTTCAGGACCATCTGGGCAAAAGTGTGACAGGAGAAGAGAGAGAGAAGTATCTGCTGAACCAAAACTAATTCAGAGTTGCAGAGGATGTACAAAGTTGTAGTCTGAAACAGGAATTGTAATGATGTCTTCCACTGCAAAAGTTCCCAAGGCTTTTGGACCACTGACTTGTATAAACATTCAGAGTAATCTTGTGGGCTACATATACTTCATGGAGGCTTCTAAATCAGCAATATTAGTAAGGTGATCTAAGAGGGTTCCAGGTCCTGTAGTTTTTGGACTGCGCATTCTAGGCAGAAATAGAGTTGCCTTTTGTGTGTGGTTTTTGTATTTTTACTTTTATCCCTGTTCTTGAGGCACCAAGGCTTTTGATAGCTGTATAGCTGTGCAGATGTAACCTTCTTTGCAAATGCTTTACGTAAAATTATTATGCAAATACTGAGAAATAAATGTTTCAAGATGGTAACAACTGAATATATTTTCTGCCAGTTATTTACCTGAAATGGATCAGTGTGTTTATTTCATGTATTGTTTATTTTTTAATTAGTATTTGATATTATAATGCTACCTGGCTATTTATTGTATATATGTTTTGGTTTCTTTTTCATCCTTCCTCAGTTTCCTAAATTATTTGGATGCTTAGTGTTTAAAAGATGTATGGAAAGTACATGTTTAGCGCCTCATTTCTGAAGATTGATCCAACATTCTGGACAAATACAAATGTCATTCTTAATAGTTTCCTGAAAAGTATGGTGTGCTATTTCTTAACCTTTCTTTCTCACTCCCCCAGCCCCTCCCCATGGAAAAAAAAAAGTGCTCTGTGTGTATACAGTTTTACTGTGTTATTTTCAATATATATAATGTTTCACTTTGGAAATTAGACCAATCTTGTTTTGAGCCTGTTTTTTTAAATAAAGGCTAAATGTATTTTATTGCTGTAAATGCTTCCTTTGAAAAAAACCCTTAGTCTTTAATTCAAAACCTGCAGAAGCAGGCTTCTGTTTATGTTAAGAAATCTCTTGGCATTTGAAAGCTCTTTAAAAATCCAGTTGAGGCTACATTTGTTTATTGCCTGCTGTGAAATTCACCACAGTTTTGCCATGGATTCTGAAATATTTTTGAAGGTATCCTTGTGTATGAAGAGGTGATGATCTTGGCGTACGAACTTTAATAGCTACACACTTCTCCTTAACATTAAATGATTTTTTTCTATTAAGTTATTAAAGACTAATTCTTGATTCTTTTTCTGTCCAAATTGATTGCCTATAGGCTTGATACTAAAATTGTTGTTGCCCATACTGTCATTTTTATTGTTGGATAAATGCTGCTTGATATGTGAACAGATGGGATGCTTATTAATCATTCTTAGCTGAATATTGCAGACTAATGGTAAAACGGGGACTGACAGAAAAATACACTTCAGCTCAATGGTCAGTTGTGTTGCAAACAAAGCAAATACTGTATATGAGCTCCTTTGTGTGTACACTTTAAAATAAACCAAAAGGACAAACATTGATTCTGCAGTGCTGCTGGACAGCCTGTTTGCTGTAATTATTGATTTTTGAGTATTAAAGAAAAAAAAAAGGACAAGCACACAACTCTTCATTTCTGCAACAACCTTCCATTACTTTATTGATGCTATACCCAGCATTTTTTGATACTATGCACATATATATCTTAGAAGTGTGAAGGAAAATGTCTTAACCCAGTGTATATTTTTTAAACTATGAAATATGGCTGAAGTGTGTGTTCCCATCATTGTAGTCTGTGTCCATTCAAACGTTTCCCCTTATCTGCTGAAGAAAAGTTTAAAAATGGCTCAAGTCTGGTGTTAAGATTTTGTGAAATAAGAATGATGAACAGTGGGTATCCTGCTTCTCACTGGCATCTCCAAGTCATGGATATGCCCAGGTTTATATCATGAAACGGGTTCTTCAGCTGTGGGTTGCTGGCAGAAGAGGAGCTGGGGCTCCTGCTGAGCAGGGGTCTGCCCTGGGCCCCTGTAGCCCTGCAGGGTCAGTAATTGCTGGCTGGGTTGCCTTAGGAAGAGCCGGACCAGCCGGTGGCGGAAGGAACTGCTGCCCTCTGTGGAGCTCCCCTGCAGAGCTGCTCAGATCACACACGCCCGCCGTGTGTGAGGGACAAACGGGGAATCCAGCGCTGCGTTCTGCAAGGGGAGGGGGCTCCAGCACCTGAGGGTGCACAGAGGACTGAGTCTGCAACCTGAGAAAGAGCATGCTGTGGGAGAACATAATTGCTATATTTAACCAGCTTTAAGCAAGGGGTTAGAGAGGTGAGCTGGTGGGGGTCAATGGCTGCAAGACATAAAAATGGAAATTTCAGTAGGTCAGGAAATTTCAGAAGGGAATGAATGTCTTAGTCTCCCCCTCTCGTGGATCAAGAACCCAGAGGGGCCATGGAATCTTCATCCTAGAGACTTTAGACTCGACAAGGTCCGGAGAAGCCTGAGAGGAATACAAATTTGAAGTTCTACTTGTTTTGAGCACATAGATGATCTCCAGAGGTTGCTTTCAAGCCATATTATAATTCTACCGTTTATAGATTTTTAAACTCCTATTTTCCAAGCAGCTTGAGCAAGTTGGCAAAACAAAGGCACAGTGACTTAGGTAAACCAGCTTGCTCAGAACTGTGTTAGAGGTTGTAAAGGGAAGAGTAATAAGATGTGATAAGCATCTTAGTTCAAGTCTGCTGGTGGCAATACCGATTTTCCTGCCCTGCGCTGAACTCTCCAGCTGACTAGGCCAGAAGTACTTGCAGGCTAGCATAAAGGCCAAAAAAATGGGTTATGGTACCTGTCATGCCTGTGATCACTGTGATAAACATAGAAACCCATCTCCAGAGAAACAGTCAGCAGCCTGGTAGCCCACTGAAGTTAGTTCAGGTTTTGCTTTCTGTATTGGAGGAACATGTTGGTAGCTGCTGCTGCAGGGTTTTGATCTGCTGGGTGTGTGATGGTTCCTTATGCTTAGCTGGAACGTGGTTATCCCAGTGAGCGGCTTCATGGACCAAACCAGCTCCAAGTTCCAGTTGGTCACAGTTGCAGTCCGTGACTGCAGAGGGGTGGAAGGACAAATGGTAGCTGGGAGAAAGAAAAAGGGCCTTGGCAGATGCATAAATCTCTCTTTAATGCTTGTGCTGCCTTGAGAAGACATTGTCCTATACCTCATTTGTTCCTACAAGTTTTTACGTATTTGTCTATTTAGTAAAACCAACCAGAGATCTTAGTTAAAGTGAAGTGAGCAGTACAGACTGTTACAAACCAGAGTGAGTGTTTTGTATCTTAACAAAGCAGCTGTCCTGGTATGAACCTGTAGGTATTTTAATAAATGAATACAGCTGCTCATGTGTGACTCTTCAGAGAATTGTGTAGAAAATCTGGTGTTAGGGATGGCGCATCCTTGAGACTCCTTGATGTATTATTTAGTAGCTTTAACGCCTGAGATGATGGAGTAAATACGAGTCAAAATGCTTACTTGCAGTACCATGCAGTGTAAAAATACATAGTTTTGAAGATGTAATCCTAATATTAAGTTTTACTATGGAAACAGTAAAAGTGAATGCCATTGTTGACATGCCAGCCAGCATAAATCTTGATAAATTCTGGATTGTTCTTTGTGTTTTGGATGATGACAAACATCCTGGTCACCTTCAGAGAAGGAAGAGCAGTAAAATCATAATCTAAAAACGTTTATTAGAAAGGTGTAGGCTAGGTTTACTTGTTTCATTTCATGCCAAAAAGTGAATACTCAGGAGACACAGAGCAACAGGGAGGTCCTTGTGCATGGCAGTGGCTCACTGAATGAGCAGTGAAGCCTTCCAGCAGTGGGTGACTTTTATTTGCACAGTTGCAGCAGTGCAAAACTCATCCTTGTTGAACAATAGACAGGGTTTCTTTTGCTGCTTTTTAAAAAGCGTTACAAGGTTCTTGTGCCACTTAAATGTCAAGATGGTGGAAGAAAAAGGACAGTTCAGTTTATAACAGGATTATAAAAAAGTTTTGTTAATAGTAGCATGGCATTGTGGGAAAATCAGAAAACCTTGATGGGACAAGGGCTGCTTTATTCTCCCTCTATTTTAGTTTATTTGAAATTCTTTCAGTTTTCTTAAGAAAATTTCTCTTCATGACTCTTGGTATGCATATCCACCAGTGCTAGTGTACAGTGCATATCAGTGCTTCTGAAGGCCAGTACTCTTACTCAAAGAATGGAAATTCTCAAACTCTTCTTATTTTTGGGAATGTCTGTCATATGGTATGGGATAGCCCTTCAGATAATTTGGGTCAGCTGGCCTGGTTGTGCCCTCTCCCAGGATCTTGCCCACTCTGCCCTGTGATGGGGGGAATGTTGGAGAGACAGTGCTGACGCTGTGCCAGCTCTGCTCAGTAACAGCCAAAGCTCTGGGGCGTTATCAACCCCTTTCGAGCTCCCAGGGCAAAGCACAGCACTGCGAGGGCTGCTGTGGGAAATGAGCTCCAGCTCAGCCAGACCCAGTCCAGTCTGCTATCCCAGAGGTGTTCCCATCGTTCCTGATGGGCCCAGCCTTGGCCAGCAGCATGTCTGTCTTGGAGCCAGCTGACGTTGGCTCTGCTGGACGTGGAGGGAGCTTCTGGCAGCTTCTCCCAGAATCCACCCCTGTAGTCCCCCTGCTACCAAGACCTGCCCATGCAAACCCCGTATGCTAGGGCAGAGCATCAGGCACTACTGAGGTCTAAGAGAAATGGGATAATAGAATTGACTATCACTATTAGTAATTATTGGTACCGTTTCCTACAAACTACCACCTGGAAGATAGTTGCTAGTTGCTTTATTTTGAAGTGTGCTGCCTTCCCACCCCACTCCCAAAACATTATTGTGCAAAGCATTGTATTATGTTACAAGAGGTATTTCGGAAGGAATTCTTAGTTCTGAAGTTGTCATGTGTTGGAGTTTTTTGTTCCATTCTAAAGCTCTTACTGTAGAGGTTTCTTATGCCAAATACTTTAAATGGGATTTCATAGCCTATTAATCTGCTTGTATTTCACAGATAAATGCATGAATTAACAAAAGTAGCACATTCATAATTGGATTCTAAGTTTTCGTTGCTGGTATTTAAAGTTGAAAGTAATGTAGTTTTAAAATCTTCTGAAAACTTTTTTCCCAGCTGCTATGCAAATCCTTCCTTACTCTAATGTTCTATAGCTATTGTCCTCTCGATCACTGATATTTAATTACTATTTTAGGTCACTTGGTATATCTTTCGTTTGCTGTTGTCCTTTAAAACAATTAGAGAACCATTTGACTTGTTTCTTTTGCTGAAACATTTAGCTTTTATATGCTTTGTCTTCCTCTGCAAGAAGAGGTTAAAGAACAAGCATTTCCTCCTATCCCAAGTAATCCTGGAATGGGATTTTGCTTCTAAACTTGTGCAGATCTCATTGAAGCACTGAGTCATATTTACTGGTTTACTTTGCTGATGGTTTGCCTGTTTGTTGCTTTGCCAGTGGTCATTGATTGGATGGGCAGAGAGCTAACACAGGCAGGCAGACTTTTGTGGAATGGTGGGAATTAGTGGTGCCTTAGGTAGTCAGCTGAAACAGTGTTGTGCCCAGATTAGTAATTTATTCTTTTCTCGTGAATATCAAGTTAATTTATTGCTAAGCTTTTTGAAGTACCTGAGTAAGTTGAATGGGCCATGACACATGATTCTGTCAAAAGGGAGATGCATAAAGCAATGTGGAATGGCATTCCCTAGAATGCAGTAGTTCCAGTCATGATCTAGGCATGATTATGATTAAACCTGTTTTCTGGGTCCAGCAGCAGGCATTAAGATTGCACTTCTGACAGTTAAATTGGGTGCTTAAAATAGAACAGCTTGTTGAACTGTCTTTCACTGATTTCAGATTTTAAGAGCATTATTTAAAAAACCCAAAACAAATTAAATTGACAAATAGTGCCCTGTAATAAACCTGAATAGTTTAAGCTTTTAAAAAATGCGTACCTTGATTTTCTCCCCATTTACTATTCTTTTCTATAATCTTTTATTTGAAAAAGGATTAAGGAATTGGAAGATCCTTGTCTTATCCTATTATTTCTGAAAAGGAGAGTTTTCTAAGAATAGTGTTTTAATCTGTTGTCATAACAGCTTCTTTGCCAAAATGTAGAGCTACACAAGTTTTGTTTTGTTGAAACCACAAACCAATGTTGAAACCATTGTGGTTTATGATTTCTGTGATGAAACTGACCTGGAAGACACAAAGTGTTACTTCAGATACTGTGATAATAGGATTCATCATGGAACCATCTGTAGTGGAGCTTCATATGACATTACACTGAAGAAGCTGTAGAGATGCTCTCCTATCAAATGTAGCACAGCAGAGTTTGCAGAGTGATGGTTTTTTCTGTAGATATAGCAGTACTCATTCTGATAACGCTTCTTCTAGAAAAATGCTACCTAATTGTCGTTGTAGAGTTCAGGGATGACGATATAGCAACATGATTTTCAGGCAGGCAAAAATGGAGGTACTTTATTAAGAAAAACGAGCCCCTTCTATGGGCTAGCTAACACCAGTAGAAGAGGTCGAAGGTCTGTTAGACGGATGCCTCTCATAACCATGGGTCAGTTAATCAGATGTGACAAATAACACCTGCAGAAGATAGTTTACAAAACCAAACAACACCTCCAAAAGATAGTTTACAAAACACACTAAATAGTGTACATACTTCTCTTGGTTCCCAGCTCCGTGCTGTGAGAAAGGCTTTTCTTGCAAACTTGCTAGAAGCTGGAGTTTTCTCTCTGATTGAGCTTTTTGCATCCACACCTAAAAATTTCTTCATGGTTAATTAAAGTCGCAGTTTAGGAGTCCATAAAAAAAAAGGAGAGGAAAGGTAGGATGAGAATCTTCATCATTAGAAATGCCAGTTTACAGGCTGTTTAGTATTGCATGCTGCAGCCTGTCTACCTCATTTACAGCCTCTTGGCATTTGAATCTAAAACCTGTTTTAAAGGGAATGGAAAATACTTTTCTAAAAGAATCTCTGCTGATGGCTAATGACTTAATAAAACAAGAATATTTAAGAATAGAGGAACTCTGCAGTGTATTCCATTACAAATATATCATTTCACTGTACGACCTCCTGTGTTCAGCTTTGTGTCATGTGTAGCCTTATCACAAAATAGAGACCCCTGGAAAACGTGTAATACGGAATACCATATTGCAGCAGAGTGGCACTGTAGTAAACTAGATTAGAAATGATCTGTAACTTGGTGAGAATTAGTTAAGAGCTATTGGCCACAGGTCAGGGTTTTCCAGAGGGGGTGCACTGGTATTCCAGAGCAGCTCTGTTCCAGAAGTTGACCATGAGAAATGCTGGGAAGTTGTATGTGCTGCTGTCTTAGTTGCTGCTGATTTGGATTACCCAGGACTGTGTCTATCACTGAAATCAACTTGAAAGCCTCAGATAAAGTTTGGGTAAATCTTCAGCTTCATAACTCTTAGTGCAGTCCTTAGGAGGTTTAAATATTTATGTTGATGTCTTTCTCTAGAGATAGCTTCATGTTTAGATTTTGTACCTTTAAAGATATTATGTTTCAGAAACCTGGAAATCTGGATAGCACCAGGTGTGTAATAATCACCAAAGATGAAGAAATGTGAGGTTTCATTTCCCTGTCACAAACTGTCAGACTCTCCTGCTTGCTTAGAGGAGAGGGAATGACTGAAGGAAGGTTAGATAAGCAAGCACAAATTTTCAGCTTTTCATGGAGCTGATAACATGTATTCACTTACGCATCTTTCTTTCCTTGCCTTCAGGCTACTGAAGTCTCTATATTTTGACTTCTCATTTTTCTGTTTTTTGAATCTTAAGTTTGTTTAACTTCACATGTGATGAAGTTAGAGCAGCTGGTGGCTGTGTTTTACCTAATTGGCAAGCAGGCCCTAAACCAAAAGTCTGGATTATTTCTTCTGTGACCATCTTCTTTAGTCACAGTTGTAAAAGAGAGATAAAACTGAGTAGCTCAAAGTACCAAAAGTGAATCAGTTACCTGACTGGTTTAGGTAATGTGTGTGTGTGGAAGATAAACAAACATGCAGCCCATGTGGCTTTTTTCCTGTGCTTTTTTGGCAATCTCTTGTATTGTCTCTGTGCCATTAACAAACAAGACCTTAACTCTTCATGCATGACTATTATATGCATTTTTTTAGTGTTTTTTTGTAGTAGAAGGGCTGTAACTTATAGACTAATGGCATTATGGAACAATGCCTTAGAGTGTAGAGAAATCAAGGTACAAAAGGAGAAAGGTGGATTAAGTGAAATCCTCTCAATAGGAAGTTTACTGATAAAAAGCAAAAAATGTCTGTTTTGAAAAGAGAATCACTGTAAAACTGAGGTTGTTTGTGAGTAATTTACTGTGGGTGCATTTGTTACTTGGTTCTTCATTTTCCTGCTAGTGAAAGGTGTGTGATGTGTTTTATCTGACTAAAGAATTCAGTTCTCAGATGAACTGAATGGGATATTAAACAAAACAAATGTTTTAGTGGTACCAGAAATTATATTGATTTTTCTTATTTTGGATGTTTTGCAAGAGATGTTTCACAATATGAGAATTTGCTTTAGAACTGTGCTTTAATATTGATTTTTATATAGAAGATACTCAGAAGCTGTGAATGCAGGTTCAGCATTTGAAGTTGATGCTGCTGACCCTCGTTCAGGAGTCAGGATGAGAAAACACTGGTATATTGTACTTGGTTTGCATAAATGCAATTGCTTTGAGCTTCTGAGGGAAATGTGATGTGGACATGCTGCCTCCGCCTGTGCTCGGCGGGGAGCAGCGTGTGAAATTGCTGTTGGAGCTTTGGTGGTTCTGTCCATCCCAGCTGCCCCAGCAGTGCTAGGAAATGGGTCACCTGGAGCAGTGTTTAACAACAGGAGTTGTTTCTTGTGGCTTTCTGCATGTTGGTGTGTGTTCTTACACTACCTCTTTATAGACAGTATCAGTGTTCTGCTAGTTACAGTCTTAATTTTATTGCTGCCAGTCCGAGGTCTTTCCTTACAGTTAAACAGCCTGAATCAGTAGTTGCTTCTGACACTATACCAGACTGTTTGGAGGTACTTGAGACATGGAAGTGGAAAAGCTCAAGTTCCAGTTGCCTAATACAAAAATCCCTGTCTCCAACTTCAGGTTTCCCTAATTTCAGGTTCAGCTATTAATACTTTGGCACTGGCGACTGCATCTGTGAGTGATTGCTATTTCAGGCTGCCTAGTATTTTAATGTAATTTGATGCAGGAATTCCAGCACTGGTGCAAAAAGTGTTGAAAATTAGCTATTTGAGCTCATTCCTGATTTTGTTATTAACCTTTTATTGTTAGTTTTGAAACCATTTGGGGTGAGGTTCCCAAAATAGAGCACTCTTTAGTGGAAACATCTACATTTGGTTGGATGCTATGGTATCGATCAGATGAATCTGACAAGGGAAGTGCTAGAGAAAATGCTGGCTTCAAGTTCCTGTCTGTAGGACTAACTCTGCAAATATGATCCCTGGGGCATCCCTGCTTCAGTGACTCCACAAAACATGTCTGTCCTCAGTGTCAGTGAAATTGCTTTTTCAAGAGAGGATGAGTAACAGCATGAAAAGGGAAAATTCAAGGGGCTACATTTGCCAGCAGCTGCTGCTGAAAGCTCTGCTTGGGAAATAGGTATGTTCCTCTTTCCTGGAGAGATCCTTGCCTGGCTGCCAGTAGTAATTCCCCCTCTCCTGTCCCTCCCTTCAAAGCAAACAAGGAAGCTCCCAGGGTTAGTGGTGGTTGGAGATCAGGCTGTTTACCTGTGCTCTACCAGGTGCCGTAGGTGCTGGCACAGCCCCTCTGTGGGTTTCGTGCACTGACTGAAGTGACTGAAAGAAGCAGCAGGTCAGTTTAATTAAGATAAAAAAACAAAACATGCATTTGCTATCCTTTTTTTGCATATATGTATATTTTCTTTTATTGACTCCTAGTCTGACCCTAAGCTGGAAGCTGGCTTTCAATACATGTAAAATTTTATGGACACATTCTGCCCCCTGCCATTGTAGTTTATAAAGTACATAAATATTAGAGTGGGAAAGGTTTAAAATGTAGGAAGCTTGCTAAATGTAATTTAGATAGAAAAAATTGCTGGCTGTTTTTTCTATATGAAGAATGTTTCTCTGTTCGTGCCCCTCAAATTCTATTACAACAGTATAAAAAGTAAAAGTTCACCTGTTTTTGGAAGTGGAAAAAATAGACGGCTGAGCATGGAGTCTATTGAAGAATTTTTGAAAACTTGAATAGCCTTTATCAGTAGCTCTGGTGTTTCCCTAGAACATCCTCAGGGCACTTGGATTCCGATCTCCTGCATCATCATCCTTATTGTGTTTTACAGATGGGGTTAAAAACCACCCAAATGTTCCTCTACTAATTCAGGCTCTGCTTTGTTGTTATTTTTGTCTTCATGTTATCCTTGGTAAATTTTAAAGATTTATTTCTGCTTTGATTCAGGATGTGGAAAAACTCTTCAGTCACTACTAATCAGGGTGAAAACTGTTAGGTACCTTATGACTCTTGAGGCCCTTCATGCTTTTTATATACTTATATCTGGAGCTGAGCATTGCAAGAAAGCTCCATCTATGTAAGGTAATAGGATTACATGTCTGTTCCAAACAGAACTGGTATTTGGGGAAAGACATCAGTTGTGAAGATTAAGATCAGATTATCAGACACTGTGAACCTGTGCTGTTTAAGTGGTAGGCACTTCCTTGTTATTGATGGGCCAGGTGACTTTTGGAATGCATAATTAAGTCCACTGCACTTACCTTCAAATAGATGATCTTTTATGGAAACTGTAGTAAGGTGAATACTGGCCAAGAAAAGACTTCTGGAGTGGAGAAGGGGATGGTTTATTTCCCTATATGTCCTCCCCTTCTAGTAGACTCAAATGACAGTAAGTATCTTAATAAGGTGAGATGGGAGATACACATGAAGAAAACTGTATCTGGTTTCCTCGATGACTAGGAAAAGTCATCAAGTGATCCAGCTGGAGCATGCTGTTAGTCACTTTATGAACCTGTAAACTGCAACATTAAATTATGGCAAAGTTTGCATTAGCATTAATGGATTTTGTTCATTGTTTATTACTTTAGGACTCTACGTAGTTGTTCCCTGTGAACTGTACCAAGGACAGAGTTAGTTTAACACCGCGGGCTCTAAATCTTTCCAAGAGATTTATCAATCTGGCAACGATGTTTGCTGAACCAGTGAAGTAATTCCTTGATTCAAACAGCCCATATTACATTTTCTTGCTATTGTGTACTCAGAAGTATTTTGCATTTTAGCCAGATTTATTTTCCTATACCAAACTTGTCAGCTTTTCTGAAATTATCATCTTTATTGGAGAAAGCTATTTGTTTATTGTTAAATACTCAACAGGTTCTGGGAAGTCAAGTAATCGGCTTTGAATTTTCGATATAAAAACAGCTATTAAAAAAAAGGTAACAGTCCTAAAATTAAAAAAAAATTAAATGGGCCTTAAATTTCTTGTCTTCAAGGAAACTGAAGTGACTTTCCCTTTTCTGTTTGAACTTGAAAGCACTAGGCAAGTCATAACATAGAAATCCAAATGTGCCCCTGTTGTGTTTATGCAGGTTTCCCCTTTCTCCTTTTATTGGTCAACACTGAGCTCTAGTGTCCACCTTTGCTTTACTTAATCTGTAACTAGTGAAGTTTGACTTCTTGGTGAGCAAAAGATACCTTAAAATGTACTGTTATTTTAAAAAATGTACCTACACTGTGCTTCAGACCTGAGCTATATGGGAATCACTCCAGTATATTTGTGGTTTTGTTTAATAGTTGCAAGTAGAAAATAGCTGCTGACATCAGAGCTGTAGACTTTGAATCTGTGTTCTGCCCGTCGTGCTGTGAGCGGTGCGAGCGGGGCGGAGTTGGGCTGTGAGGCAGCGCTGCGGTAGCTGCGGGCAGAGGCCCTGCCGTGGCCATCGCACGTCAGCCGGAGGCCTCATGGCACACGTGTCCGCAGTGGGAACAGTTCAGGCAACCGCATGGAAGTTGTTCAGCTTAAAACCATCTGATCTGTGAAAGCATAATTTGAAAGCCATGCCCATCCTAGAGTCAACAGTGAAAATATTCCATTTCAGAATAAGCTTCAGGTTTTTCGGACATCTTTTTGGCATTTGTAATGGTTTAGTAATACCTTGCTACCGTTTTCACCCAGCTAATGGTAACTCCTTTTTCCCAATGCTTTATCTGCATTAGCATTTAGCAGAGCTGGAAGTATTGCAAAATACAACATTCAGTTTCAAGGCCTGCGTGGACAAACAAAACATTAAAGCTGTAATTACTTTTGAGACTAACTGAATGAGCAATGAAGTTACCTTTAAAAACAATTCTTTTGTTTTCTGAATTTGAGCTTTTGAAGCATATGTGAAAGCTAGG
The DNA here is from genome assembly GCA_013400655.1 of Mystacornis crossleyi. Lineage (NCBI taxonomy): Eukaryota > Metazoa > Chordata > Aves > Passeriformes > Timaliidae > Mystacornis > Mystacornis crossleyi. The sequence continues at coordinate 13,781 of VYZQ01033588.1, read as the reverse complement.
CTGTGTTTGCACTATCCATTTAGCAGATATCCAGAAACCTTTAAACATGACAGGTGAAAACTGGGCAAGCGTTCAAAAACACATGATGCATACAAATCAGCTATGTGTGAACTGTATTTTCACAAAGAAATTAAATAAAATGCATTAATGCCAGAGCTTTATATACACTGTCTATTTGTTTTCAGTTCAGTAGTAAACTAGCATGTACTTGAAGAACTGTTGGATTTTTCTAGCTCAACCACAGATTCCTACAAAATACTCATTTTCGTGGTTTAGATGCCTTCTAAATGGAGTTATTGAATCATTATTGATATGTAGCTTATATCGTTATCTTATGTTGATTATATTACTATTTAATATGTTAATATATGTAATTGTTTTATTTCAAAATTGCCTCCTTCCATTTCTGCATCTCTTTGACTGTCGTGGTCCTAATTTTTTGTCAGTCCTGCTTCTGAGCAGCTCCTGTAGTAATCTTTCACTGTGGAACAGTTTTGCCAGCACAGGTAGACAGACTGCTGTTAGTTGCTGTTTGTGTTGTACTTCAGACATGTCTTGCCCCAAAGACTGTTTGCTGGCTTAGCATCCAGAGTTTCTTCCAAGACTTAGCCCACTTGATGCTTGCTTGTTAGGAGATGATTGCTTTAGAATTCATGAACATGAAAACCAAGTCTAATTTCGTGCAAAACTTGTAGTTAATGAGGGTTGTTCCCACCTTTGGTTTTTCTCATTTCTTATGTTTTATTGCATTTCAGGGTACTGGGGTATGAAAATATCTTCTCAGCTGTACTTCTCCATTGCAGTAGAAATAACCTGAGTACGTATAATTTCTTACATAAAAGGATACTTCAAGTAAGGGATTCTGCATTATAGCACAGGATGAATCCTGGATTTTCATGTCATGTTGTCTAATGAAGGTATAAACCAGCACTTAAGAGCAGTCTTAGAGACTGAGCTGTACAAAAAATGTTTTTCCACCCTTTAAGTTGGCCTTAAGTTCTGGCCTATTCTACTTCCATGTCCCTAGTGGGAAAAATATCTCTGGGGTCCCATTTCTTTGTCTAAACAGAGGAGACACCTCTCAAATGTATGATTTATGTCAGTTTTTAATGCAACTTTTGAAGCTTTCCTGTTCATTGCCACTATCTCTAGTGATGGGGAAGTGCAGAAGAGGTTGTAAAATATTTTGTGCTCTTATTTAAAAGTGAGAGAGGCTTGCTTGCACAGGACCTGTTCGGTTTCTGTTCCTCTGTATGCCTGGAATGTATGCATTGGGGTCACTGCCTAAGCGAAGTACCCTTGCGCATAATTACACGTTGTTTTTAAAGTGATCTCTGATTTCAAAAGCACTGTCTTGGTCTCTGATATGGAGGCTAGCAGGTGTCATAGCCAAGAAAATACTGCTTCATGGTGTTGCTGTGCAGGGGGTAAATAGCCAGGTGTCTTGGAGAAAGCAGGTGGCTTTCCAATTAGTTTCTATTTGTGAATACATAAACTTGCTGTGCTTAACTCAGGGGCCCACGAGCTGAGCATGTTTTTAATTGCCCCTGTTTCAGCTAAACTTCTTGGAGTCCTAGTGCAGATGAGCCTGGACTGATTTTTAGAAGTAAAATTTGAAATTGCCCAAGTGCAGCCAGAGTGACACGGTGAGGACAGGCCTGATAAGGCTCTGTCCCATGAGCTCTGTACAGCCGAGAACCTGGACGGAGCCACGCTGATGCCAGCTCTGGTCCAAACACATTACAGTCACTGCACTTTGAAGTGTGCGCTTCAGAGTTAAAGCTCAGTTACTCTGGAGGCTGCTTTAGAGCACTGACCAGGGGTATCATATGTGTAAAAAGCATTAAATGAAACAGGGTCTGGAATGAGTATCAAGCCATTTCTCTGCCTTCTAATGAAATCAGTTTATACACTCTGCAAAGACAAGTTTACCAAATACCTCCTTATTGTTTATGTAATTTTGCACTGCAAGTTTTTGTGTTGTATTGGGTTTTTTTAATCTGGCCATTTCTGTGTTTAATACACCTGCAGTAGGGCTTTTTAAACTGAAAGCTGTATGAGCAAAGAATTAGCTCCTCCCTTTCCCACCATTCCTTTCTATCCCAAACTCATCGGTTTCTCCAATATATTTGGGCTGTACTGGAAAAACATTTTAACATATACTGAGCATACATTGTTCTGTATCTTGATTAGTAAATTGAATGTTTTCTGTATTGGAGATGAAATACAGCATTATGCTGTCTTCCAGGGACCTTGAAGTCAGCAAGTTTATGAAGAACAGTCTTGTTGAGACATGCTAAAGGTACATGCCTTTCTTTAAGCAGAAGCAAATGGCAAATGTTTGCATATTTGGGTATGAACAATGCTGTATATGCTTTCTTTACTGTTTTAAATATGCTTGTTTTAAAGTTGGATGAAGACTTTTGATGAAACTTCATTCTTAGTATTACACATTTGTGGAGGAAGAGGTGTCAGTGGAACAATTTATAAATGTCCATACTTTTTAAGGTTAGCCATGATACTTTCATAGATAAATGCTACTTGCATTTTCATAGAGCTACATGTTCAGTGTATCCACGTTTGTTTTTACTGCTGTATCAGGCTGCACAGAACTGATGAGTGGAAGTTGTTGACCACCTGAAGTCTCCTGAAGAACTGTTGAATTGTAGTTGCTGTTAGTGAATTCAGAATAAAACTTACAGCCTTGCAGATCCACTAGGGGATTTCACTCTGGATGTAATGTTACGTTCAGTTCCTACATTCTTGTTGTGCTTCCTTGGGTAAATAGTACTCACGGCAATACGAAGAATTAGTAAGCACACAGGAATACTGTAGAATTCAGTTTTGAAATATCCTTATCTTGGCTGACTGCGGGCTGCCAGTACAAGATTGCCATGTAATGAAGTTTGCTTAGGCACAGTATTTTCAAGGAAAGGCACAATGGTTGATATGCGAGAGGAAATTGAAGATTTCTGTGGGATTCTTCCCTTGCTGACAGTTGAGAGCATTCCAGCATGTTGACAGTTAATGGGACAAATGTATTATTAGTTTCCTCATCAGTAATAGAAATCTTGAGTCTGCATCCTCCCTCTCTTTCCATATGTGCTTCTGCAAAATTGCTAAAAATTGTAACGAAATGTCAGATTTCAGACAGGCAAATTTATCTGATATAGCTTAGTCATGTTTTAATGAAGGACGTGGCACACGTACATTGTGTGAGAATCTTAAAAGCCTGACAATTTCTGAATTTACACTTGATTTAATATTTAAAGATAGGATTTTTGGTGTTGTGGATCTTTGAAGGTAGACTTCATAAGACTAGTCACCAGGAAATTAACAGACAGGAAAAAAATAAGTATTTGGCCTTCTTCTGTGAGCTCTGTTCACAGAGCTGGGCAGGACCAGGCATTTCTGAGGATGCTTTCGTTGAGATGAAGAAAGGGGGAACAAAACTGGTTCTGAGCTGAGTGAGAGCAAAGCACTGAATGGAAGTAATCTTGGTTATAGAGTGAGAGGCTGAGCCTGTCCGTGGTTGATGGAGAAAACTGTGTAGAAGTTATGGGACACTGAGGCAAGGGGTTTGGAGGAGATGGATGTCAGGGCTGGTTCAGTCTGAGGAAGCTGTAATGGCCAGGTGAAATGCCAGAAGGTTGGAGGCAGGGATAAGGCATGTATGATTTCTGAGACCTCTTTGCTGATCTGAGTGCGTTACATCCAAGTGGCTTATTTACATCCCATACTCACCACACAAAATGTGTAAGAAATGGCTTTTCTGAGAATTGGCTCCATGTCTTCTGAAGCACTGAGTAAATTTGTTTTATGCTAGGAGAGCATGCATTTAAAATGAGGAGAGAGACTGTACCTCTTGCTGTCACAGTGCAGACTGATAATTTTTGATGAACACCATGTAGGACTGCAGAAGAAAGAATGCTAATTTAACAGCAATACTCCCCCTTCCTCACTTTGGGATAACTGTCCTTCCTCATATTATTAGTAAAAATAAACAATGAGTTATTTTATATGCTGCTGTATACTAAAATACTATTACAAATTATAAAATGCTTAGTAAATACAAGTTTTCCTGTACGTATTAGCAAGCATATTTTACAGTTTTGACTGTGTAGCAAATTACGAAGCTTCAACACAGTAAAATTAGTTTGATTATAATAGTGTGTATGGTATAGGTGTAAAATCTGTTAATATAAAGGAATTATTTTCTCAGAGAATGCTATCTCTCAAGATCCATTTCTTAAACTATACTTGCTTTGTTTCACTCTTTGATTCTATGAAGCATACCAAAAAAAGAAAACACAATTAAACACTTGGCTTTGGCTATTCAAAATACTGACTTTTAATGGAAACTTATAATTGACTTGCTACACAGTCAATATTCACCTGGAAACCTTGGAGGGAGGGCAGCAGTCCTTCCTGCATTTGTTTCTGAGGAATTATCCAAAGTGAAGTATTAAACTTTCATTATCTTGATGCTGATACCAAATAAGAGCTCTGTCTACTAAGCTGTTCCAGCTAATCCTGCCTGTTCAGTGTCACTAGATCTTAATACAGTTTTAGAAGGTAAACTCAAGATACTGGTTTTTTTTCTCAGCTGATGATGAGCAAATGTAAGATTACATGAATTAATGTCTTCGTTCTTTGTTTTCTGATTTTCAAAAATGTGTTTGGCTGATTTCATACTGTCCACAACAAATTTTCTCTTTCCTAATTCACAGGGGATTTTGTCATTATATGTTTTTGGGTATTTTTATTGCAAAACTATGTGCAAGTATATCTATGAACAGAGTGTTGAGAAGGTGGCAGAGTTCAAAGACATAGTGGTAAAATGGATAGGGAAGAAAGACCTGGGGTTGGTGTCATATATTTGCTAAGAAATTAAGCTTTTGCTCTCCCTCCAGTAAGTCGACCTCTCCTACCAGTACGGTCTGGATACAGATTTTCCTTGTGTTAAGGAGTAGTTACTATAGTCCAGTTATACCTCCCCTGTTCCCTGGGGAAGGAAGCCTTTAACAAAATTGCCAATATACTGAGAGAAGCTGCTTTGGTATTTAGTTAACTCTTTATAATAGAGGTTTGGTTTTCTTGACAGTATTTGGGAAAAGGGATCTTTAAATTGACATTTCTTTTGAGATAAATGCCAATTAAGGTAGCACATTTTTAATTAGTAAAATACCAACTAATTAAAAATGTCTCCTTTAAAGAACTTCAGAGTGTTTTGATTGTACCTATCTAGTTGTGAAATGAATGCAGGTTAGCTAGCTGGAAGTGGAATGGACAGATTCTTAAAAGAGTACTACTTATACAACCTTTGTAATTATTTGTGGAGGCCATGTTTGCACTATCTGTGTTTTCAAAGCTTGTTTAAAATTTAACTAATGTATATTGTTGTGCCATATGGAAGGCAAGAATCTGTTTGGGACTGTTGAATAATACGGGAGAGTGTTCCGTAAGTTAACAACAGAAGACAGCATGCTGTCACTCTTGAAGAAACAAAGACAGTTCTTCTAGTCAAGTATTTGCACTACTAGGCATCTCATAGCTATACTCAAAACCTGTGTAAAGACAGAGTTAGAAGTGCACAGTTAGCATAGAAGAAATGAGAAATATTACTGTAAAAGCCACAATGCAGTTTTATTTTTTCTCCTGTGGACATCTGCACTGAGGTGTTGCATTTCTTTTTCTTAATACGAGAGTTCTTAGGTGGAGTATACATCCTTTTTTCTTACTTTTGTTCTCTCTATGACTATTAGTTTTCCTCATGAAAGATGTCTCACAAGGCCAGTTTTCCTTCTCTGGCTTAGATTGACTTTGTGTGTTTCCATATCAGTGTCAGGTATTCCTGTATTCAGGTGTTCAGTGGTTGTGACCAAGAGTATTTTGATCATTGCAATATTTGGAAGACTTGTTCATGTTCTGTCACTCTCTTATTTATGGACTCATGCAAAAATTCAGGTTGAACAGGGCCTCTTCAGGGTGTCTGGCTCAAGCCCTGCTCCCTTGCTGCACGTGTGTGTATGAAAGGATGGTAGGACTCCTGGAGCTCTCTGAATGGTGTGGAGCTTCCTGCCTTTTGATCTTCTGTAATTTCCATCTAAGATTTTTGCTACTATCTGTTCA
>VYZQ01033587.1:30172-46912 GCA_013400655.1 Mystacornis crossleyi | reverse complement strand
TTTTTTTCAGTTTCTGCACCTGTCCTCACACGAGAACCCTGGCATCAAGTGGATGCGCCATAACCTCAGGATCCTTTCCCCAGTGCCTGTCCCCCAGAATTCCAGCTCTTCCTTCACCTCACCTCGCTCTTCCTCACCTCACCTCTCCTTTTCCTTTGTGGCTCTCAAGACTGGTAGAAAGAGCAGTGCAGAGCCATCATGCCAAGAATAAGGCTCATCTTCTTATATGTGTCTTTGAATATGCTGATTTCCTTTATGAATTTTGCATGAAGAACTTAATGTAAATGGAAAATAAAATTACCTTCTCTCACAAAATGCTGTGAGAATTAAATAGTTAATGACCATTAGGCTTTGTTAACTATCATTTTGCAATTTTATTTCTCAATTCCAAAGTATTTTTCTAGTAGGTATTTCATCTAATTGTCTGTCACTCTTGTCTGGAGCAAAGATCATATATTTTAGCTGGACTACTGTTGCAGAATGTCCTTTATCTCACAACAAGGTTGTTGCCTAATTTGGGATGAAACAATTAAACACTAAACATTCTTTTCAGATCCCTTTAGAGACTTCAAGCTTTGAAATCAAGCTTTATTTTTTTATGGGATTCCTTTACATATAATTCATTTGAACTTTTAATGAACTTCTGGAATGTATGTGATCCATAACAGACTGATATTACTACCACCATGACATCAGTACACTTTTTTTTCCTAAGAATTTAACTTTATTATGAGGAACTGCAAACCGTTTAATAAAGCAGTTGTATTCATTAAAGATGCTTAAGACCATGAGCAGAAAAGTAAATGTTTGCATTACGTCAATGAGCACAATATTCTTTGCAACTTTTTTCTTCTTTAATTGGGTTGAAACATCCTCCCCAAATTAAACTTTGCTCAGACATTTTTCACCACTAAAAGTTTTTATATTAAAAGAAAAGCTTGACACTACTTACATAATATAAATTGGGACCAAATTCAATCTTGATATCCTAATAATCAACATCCTGTAACCTAATTGTAAAATAATCTGACCTAAGGAAACTGGAATAAGCTGTACAAAAGTTTTTTATTAATGAATAAACAAATTATTAACAAATTATTTCTTGCTTAGTCTATGCTAAGAATATTTTTTCTCTCTTAATGTAGGAAACAGGTTTTTTTAAAAGTGGATTTTTGAATTTAAAATCATGCTTGGTGGGTGTATGAATCATATATACTCAGTCATTAATTTCAGATTTTTTTTCATGGACACTGTTTGAAAATTCTATTTGAAAGTATAATGATAATTCAAAATATTATTCTGGTAGAAGAACGATCAAGGAAGCACACCTAGGAGCCTAGAGAATGAAGTCATCGAATGGCAGAAACCAAGAAGGGCTTGAATTAATCCCCAGTAAGAATCCTCATTCTCCTGTGAAGACCCGTTCCACATCTGAACCTGGCTTCTAAAACCATCTCTCACTTTTATACTGAGCAAAATAATTTTTTTTAAAAAATTGGATGAGTACTATCCCTAAGCACTGATGGCAAGGATATGTGGCTTCCTTGCTAGGGCACAGCAATGGTCTAACCCCACCTCACTGGCCTCAAAATCCCATCTGAGAGTGCTGAGCTGTGAGGTTTGGATGGAAGGTTCCCTCTGGACCTAACTGAGGAATCTTGGCCCTTTGTTGCTCCAGAGTGGTATAGATGTGCTCTCACACATTTCATGTGTAGATTGTTTGGGGCCCTCTCCTTAAAAACATCCTTGCACCTGGATCTTGGATTTTAGTCTGATCTGCGATTGATGAAAAGTACAATTGAAAGATAGGAATGCTGCATCTCATTTCCATTTGTTCTCCAGATTCTTAGAAATCCCAGACAGATGTTTTCATTTAATATAAGAAAGACATGCAAAAATTAAAAATCAGTGTGCTTTCAAGAAGAATGTAGAACTCTGTGTTGATTGAATGTTTCGAGCATCCTTTCATACACTGTTCAGTTGTCATTTTCCTAGTAATTTATTTTAAAACAGTCATCACATGGAACTCTTCAAATCAAGTCAAAAACACTACCCATAATAATAATAACTAATATGTGGTATTTAAATAATGGTTGTCCTCTCCAAAGCATTTTACAAATAGTGATTCATGATCTATTGGAGAATACGAAAATTTTTGGTGGAATATATTAATGTATAATCTTTGGATTAATTTTTATAGTGTCAGTCTTGCTCTTGGCAGAATTCTAAGTGTTTTCTTGGAATTTGCCTAGGACAATTTTCACCCACTTAATTTTCCCATCTTCCTGGGAAGTATTAGTTTAAATCTGAAATGCTAATATCTGCAGAAGCATCTTTTTTTTTTCTTCTATATTTTTCATTTTTATCTCTTGGATACAGGTCTGCTTTGCAAATTTTGGACAGACAACTGAAAGCATCAACACACAAATGCATCTTGGGCCATTTAAAAATTATCCTTCACACAGCTGATCAGCAACAATAATGGTGATGGGGCCTCACCTTGCACAGCTCTCCAGGAACCACAACAGCTCCAAACTGGGAACATGAGTAAGGGCTAAAGGCAGGTGGGAAGAAGCATGCGTGCAAAGAGTTTACAAGGAAAATTTCCAGTTTACAAATACTGCAGAAGAGCCAGGAGAATCACAGAGCTATAGAATGAACTGTGATCCTCAATTATCACCTGGAAACACGGCGGAATAAAAGATTATCAAAAAGATTTTACCACCTGCTGTAGCCATTTTGTGCTATTCTTGAGACAGAGAATGGCTGTAGAGAGGTCCCAGGGGAAACTCTTTGGTGTGAATAACAGCCAAGGACACTCTTCTTTCAGGATCTCCCAGAAATTCTCAGAAGAATAAACCAAGTAGGCTGAGTTTTAGGTTTTGGCGTGGGTTTTTTCTGTGTCTGATCTTTATCCATCTTAACCCCGAGAAAATGTCTAAAGTTCTTGCTCTGAGGCAGACTGAATACTCCTAAGGCTGATTTAAATTTCCTTTCTTATATTAGATTTTTGGTAGATAGATTGACTAGATGGAAAAGTGCTCTGATCTATTTCCTATCCACTCACAGATCCTCTCTTTTCTTTGACATTCCCTTCTGTCATTGAACATGTCCCTTTCAAGTGTACACAGTGATCTGAGGAAATATTGTTTTATTGCAATCTCCATTTGCACATACTAAGACAGACAATGTGTATTTCTACACATTTGGTCTTTGTATGACCTATGTGTAAAGAGCCTTAATCTGCTTATTTTTAATTTCATGTCCCTGATGATTGTTTTATAGTCCAAATGAACTCCATTGATTGATAACTTCAGAATAGCCACCATTAATGACCCAAGAAGAGGTACTTATTGTTTTCTTAGTAGAGCTGCACTGCATCTCAAATGTTTTGTAACTATTTTTCAAAATCCAGATAAATTATTCTTATAAATAGAAATTGTAGTATCCTGGCTTTCTCATTCTGGGAAAAAACCCAGTATTTTAATGAAGAATTTTCACTTAAGTAGTGTACCTCTGGCTTGCTATATAGTGGATTGGTATTGCATTTCATCATCTAAAATATTTTGCTATTCCCAGTGATGAAAACAAAACAGTCACCTGGCAATTGAAAGGACAGATTTCAAAAATAAGATACCAGGGAGGAGGCAATAGTAGCTTCACCAACATATGTGGGCAGACTACAGGTTTCCTTAGGAATACACATGATAATTTCGTTTCTTTGGTTTTCCTTTTTGTGTCCTTATAAAGATATACAGCGATATGAGGAAATGTAACTTTTTCCCGACCATTTCAGGATTCAACTCATTACTGCAGGTTTGTTCAAACAATTATGAAACGCATTAGCTCAAAAGCATATCAATGTCAAAAAAAAAATTCCTGAGCATCAGTCTACTTTTTTAACAGTATATTAAGCATTTTTTTCTAAATATTACAAATACTTGCTTTAATAATAGAATATAAGACAGTCTGTAAGTAAATACTGTGGTTCAGTATTGTACTGAGCCTTTTTCCTTCAGATGGAGAATTGTCTGCTTAATGCTTCTGCAGAATCTGGTATACCTTAGATTTTCCAGCTTCTGTCCTCAGATCACCAAGTCATGAGGTTTTTTTAAGTTTTGCTTCAGAAAGTTGAAAAATCTCGGCATAGTCTTCTTCTGAAATCTTTCTATCACAACTGAAAACCAAAAAGGGGACATTAGAGCGGCTCTCTTTCTCTGATTATTTGAGTGAACGAGTTGGAAATTTCACAATGGTCTTCAGCTGCCAAATAAAAGCATGGACATTCTTTTTCCTTATGGTTGCTACATGGCTTATTGACCATTGTAAAAGATTTATACCTATACTTATCCTGACACCATCTGTTCCTCCATTCCAAACACGCAATACTTACGCTGTTTCTTATGCTAATCTTTCTTTATCTCCTGATTTTAACTGTTCAATCTAACCAAATTTATTGAAGATTTTTTTTTGGCATCAGTTGAGTTTCTTTCTTCCCAGTCTTTCACATAACTGAGACAACAGGTAACTATAAGCAACCTTCAGACATCTCTTAAATAATGAAATTTTAATATATCTACCAGCTATTGTTAGTTCCAAAAAAGGCAATTATTCTTTTCTGGCACAGAAAAAAAAATGTAAAAATATTAGTTGTACTGCAGTGTAGTTCAAAAGTCCAAATGAATTTTTGAAGTTTTGTACTTAACATTTATTTGAAGTTTAACTGACGACATGGTGGTCTTATCTGAGTATTTGTTCTAGCCTTGAGCCTTCATCATAAATATGTATTTAGGAGATACCAGGCAAATAAATATGTAAAGGCTTTGTGCTCTTTCTTCATTGCTCCGTCCTGGCAATAGTCCCATTCTTGCTGCAAGTTCCTATACCCAGTCCTCTTGTCAATGAACCTATAACACTTTAGACACAAGAACATTTCTTTTCCATCGCATGTTTGATGGTACAAAAATGTACCATCAGAAGTCCATCTGTGGAATAAAAAAAAAAAAAAAAAAGAAGATAGTAGAGAGAAGGAAAAGAACTTGTATGCAGATTTGACTGAAATTTAAATAAAGAACTTACAGAGAGTAAGGTTTTCCTCTTGGAAGTTACTAACTGAAGTGCTTCTTACTCTCAGTATTCTCTATAGAGAGACCTAATTCATATTAGTGCTAATTTAAATATTTCATTCAGGTGGCTAAAATCAAGTAAGACGAATCAGGGCTCTGGAACTGATATTTTCTACAGCTTATGTTATAAAGCAAGTTTTGGAAACACTCTTGGAATTCTCTACTCTGACAAGCTCCACCTCCAAAAGAGCTTGGGCCTCAGCTTCTAATTGCTCCAAAAGAGAATTTTTCAAACTTTTCAAAGATTTTCCAAGTGTGAATTTTCAGCACATGTACCAGTTCATACACTGAACTTTTCTCAAAAAAATTTAATCCCTCGAGTTTATGAACAAAATCTGAGTTTCTCTGAAAGTATGGTCCTCATTCTAAGCACTAAAAGTATGACCTTTTGTCTCTAAGTTGATCTCTTTGTAATACAGCAAATACTTATAAGACAACTGGATACAAGATAGAAGTCTGTGTAGGTATATAAAGTTTTATTTAGGTAACAAAATTCTGAATTCTTATTAGAATTTTCCCATCTGCACTAGTCCTTAAAATAAAAATTACTCAGAATATTTTTCTTGGAAAGAACCCAACCAAACCCTCAAAGACTTCCCCCCACTTCTTTCCCTCAGTGGACTATCTGCAGATATTGTTATAATTCAACATAATCTCTCAGACCATTGAAATGCCGGAGTTGCCTTAAGAAGGATCAAGGTGTTCCCTGCCTCAAACACCTTGGCAGCATTGATCGCACAGCTCAGGGCTGCCCTGCGCACGGGAAGGGAGCGTACCGGCGGCGCTGCCATCGCTCACCGCCGTGCACGCAGACTGTACCTGCTGCAGGCACCTGCCTGGGCACAAACAATAGCTCGGAGCCCTGCTTACTGTTTCCTTCTTATATACACACACACTAGAAAAATAGAAGCACTGGCTTTAGTGCCAGCCCAGACGTGTATTTCTAAAGGTCAGTTTAATTCATCAGAAATAGTTGAAAATATGCCAGTTGAAGAGATGCCTTTCTACTGGGTCTTTTTGCTCTTGTGAACAAATGTTTCCTAATGTTGAATACCTACATAAAGGGCAAGTTCTCTCTACAGAACTGCACAGTGCCCTTATGACTGATACTGCTTTCACCATATACTTTTCTGCTGCACTGAAGTAATAGTTTAAATATCAACTCAATACACTTCATTAGGGACTGGGGAGATATGTCTCTTTTCTCACCAATATAGAACTGGAAATAAATAATGGTATTATTTCCTTTATCACAATTCAATGCTAGTATTTTAGCAACATCCATAATATCAACAGTCTGTCATGCTGTCTAGTACATACATGCCATGGAAGTACAATGGGGATTTGGAGACCTGAGGTGAGCGCTGGCTGGTGAGGTGCTATATACAGGAGGACACAGGCTGGAGCACCTCATTTTGACTCAATGTTCACACCAATGCACTAAAACTGTGCCTCTGTATGAGAGAAAGGTAATACACCAAAGGCACTGGGGGGACAAGGAGCACAAACTAGCTATAAGTTAGCAATCTCATCTGCTTGGCAGACTGCCCAAGACTTTGGTTAACTCAGAAAGAGAAAGAAGCCAGAGGGACTTCTAATCTGTTTGTAGGAAAAATATAGCAATGATGACAACAATAGTAATATGAGCAGGAACTACACATTTATTCGCACATTCTTTTATGTATTGGATAACAGTGAACTGTAAACAAATTAATTCATAAAAACAAAGGAACTTTTTAACTTTTAATCTTTACTTAATGGAATGTTTCTGACAAATCAATATTATCTACATGATTTTCCTGTAAATCTGTTTTTGGGGTGGTTTTTTTTCCGAAAGGTAGAGCAGCAACTGAAAGAAAAAGTAAGAAAAATTTATCTTTAATAAAAAATTGCTATTATTTGTTATCATTGGACTGTTAATTTTTTTGCAATTACCAAGAGCTTTAAAAGAAGTAGATGATGCATAAGAGCATAAGAGATATCAGGACAAGCAGCAGAACGCAGGAAATAACTTTGATAATAAGAATGCAACCAAATATTATGCTTAGGTATGAAAGAAGTCAAAAGAAAAGGTCACACTACCATTTTTCTAATGAGTAATAAGTAAACATGCCAGAATATCAACACAGGAAAGAGGTGCCATTAGATTTAACTACACAGGTCCTCATATCAAAAGCTAAAATGGGTTACAAATTGCTTAAGAATTCTGTATTTTCCTTTGTAAACAGAGCAGTTAATAAAAATTTCTTCCTGAGCAATAGAAATACCTGAAGATAGCAGAGGAGCAATCACAGATTGCTCTTGAAAACCATTTTTTGTATCACCTTTAGGAAAGGTGATGCAAAATGGTTCTACCAGTCCTGCGGTGAGGAATAAACAGTCTAATGGTGCAACCAAAAAAATTTCTCTTCCCAGCTCTTTCCAGCTCCTCACCTCTGTGCCTGTGCCTCCAGGCCCTGCTCCACAGAACAGGCATGCCTTGCAGACACTGCTTTGAGTTTCAGCACTATCGCATGCAGCACTCCTGCGACCAGCAGCACGAGAACAGACACACCACACAGGGACCCTGCCTGTATTCAGAGCACTCAAAGGAGTTTTGACAGAAATACTACCATTCACAAGAATAAGGTTTATAACTTTCCAAGGTATTTAGTTAACTGGCTATTAACAAAAGCCATTTCATGAGCAGAAATAGAGGATCCCTGGCTGGGATACCAACATCCTTTAGTGATGAGTGGCTGTAGGACTCCTAACATGGCAATTCAAAACCTAGACTGAAAATTATTATGAGTAGGTTTTAGTTTCATTGCCTTCTATGATTCTTTAGCATAACTATTCATATGTCTATTTATACTCGTGAACATGTCCTGGAATAACTTTGCCACTATACTACAACATCCCCATTGTAAATACTTTCCAACAGGAACAAGAGAAGCCAGTTTCCCAGCCAAGAAACCAGACTTCAGCAGGAAGTGATCTCAGTAGGCATATCCTTCATTTCTGGAGTTATTTGCCTGAGCCAAAAGTCAAATGAGGACACATCTAAGCACACAAACTAGCGTAAAGAGAAAGTGCTACAAATTAAAGGGAAATCAGTCAACAGAGGACATATGAAGTACATTAGGCTCCCTTTTGTTAACAATACACACTTCTGCAATTAAAATAGCAAGGTCTTTCCATTGCCTGCTCCTCATGCTCAAGACAGTATGCAAATGGTAATTTACAAAGACATTTGACAGTGATGACTGGAAACTTCAGAACTTACAAATATCTTACTGATTTGTGACTGCTGCTTTTACTTTTTTGCTAAGACTTGAGGACGGTTTATGAATCAGGGCTTCATAAGTATCTGACAGTTTTTGAGGATTTTTTTAAAAAAATACGGTGATTACAATTATTTTTCCATAAGATACCTACTTATTTAGTAGTTATGATGGAAAGGTATTTTGAATACTGTAACTGATACTTTGTGGTTTTTATCACTCAGTATGGAGCCAATATTTACTGTACATCATTCACCTCTGAATACATTATTTTCTATTTCTTTGTGATTTTTTTTTTGTGCTGTGTATAATACCTGAATATACTGAAGATGATCATGAAAACTCTTGACAGCATCTCTGTGAGATTTACTGGCATTATTATTTCCACATCTCAGGGACAGGAGGACTATTGTTAAGAGTCCAATATATGTCTAAGCAAAATGTTTATCTTCATCTAGCCCTCACCAGTTCGTCACCTTAATCTCCTTGTCATTTCTACCCTTCCTTTAGCTTTTTACAACTGTTAATTCCACACATTGGTGCGTCCTCCCTTTTGAGGCAGCAATACAGGAAACAAAGGACAAGTTCATATCCATTGTTCAGTACCTAACATGACAATAGTCCCTGACAGCTGAAAGGAGCAACTCTAAGGAAAATTCTGCTCATACCTTCCAGTCCTGGATTTTAGCATGTCCAGCTCAAATGAAATCTTCAGATACTTTCCCAACACCAATAGTCTCTATTGTGAATGTGGCTCTAATGAGACTCTTGAGATTTCAGAAGCTTCTCAATTTGGCCAAATATCCACAGGTGTCACACCAAGTGTATTTCTGACATCAAAATCACCTCACTGTATTTTTTGAGAGAAAATATAACTCAGTGCAATACTTACTGACATTGGCAATTAGATGCAGTTTTCCCATTCTCAAAAAGCCCCAGACAAATCACATTTGCTTGAAACTTCTATCCCCTTCCCTCACCAGTGAAATTACATGGGAGGCAACATTTTAGTTCAAAGAGTTAAAGTCTGGCAAACTTACAAGCAAATGAAATGCTTGAGTCAAAATTATTGACCAACTTCATATGGCTTCTGTGTGCATTCTCCATAATTCATAAGGAAGCGACTAAAACAAAAAGCTAGAAAAAGCATTAAAAGTGTCAGGAAAAAAATAAAAATAAACCTGTCTAATAACTGTAGAGGAAATAAGTCAGAAGAGAGTAAAGAAATTAATAAATACCTCTTACTGAAGTCTTTAAAGAGAATAAAATCCCCAGTTGGAACATTTTTATTTTAAATTTTTTTTTTAATCTAAATTTTCCTCTATTATTAGTCTCTAATACCTTACTCTTCAGGATTCTTATGAAACATGTATATTCTTTTTTGAATACATTTCATGCTTAATAGATTAGACATAATTGTGTTAACACAATTAATCATTAAAACTATTTAATGAACAATTATTAATTCTAAATAATAACCTATTTATAGCTAACTTTCCAAAACTTCTAAGGAATAGGACAGGAAACGGACAAAAATGTATTGTACTAATTTTCAACATAACTCGCTTTTTTATATATTTAAGGAGAAGCGATTTATAAAAAATCAGCAAAAAAGACTGGCAGAGTGTATCACAATACTGAATTGTGAGATCAGCACTTGTTTTCTGCTGAGGAATAGATCCTTCTTGAGTACTGAGTTTCATGCAAATAAATTTCTTTTGACTTCCATTAATTCAATCCAGGTTCTTACTGATGTTGAAACAATATGTTATTTGTTCCCCCAGAACTTCCAATCCAAAACATTTTAAGGGGTCTTCAAATCTACAGGAATCTGTTGAGAGCTGAAACCAAATGGGTATTTTAATCTCTTGTGCAATATTTCCAAAAGCTTTTTTACACGTAATCTGAAATATACACTGAACATCTGTACACAGCAGTAATGAGAAATCTGTTAATTTATTATATGAATCCAATAACAATATTTCCTCTTGGCTTTTAGTTTCAGTGATCAGAATTAAATAGCAAAAAATGGGAAGTGTGTAGGGGAAGTGAAGAAAATACTTTCCAGAAAGCAAGAAATAATTCTTTGAGATTTGTACATACTCTGGAAGATTAAAATAAAATAAGAAAAAGATAAAAAAAAAATCCACAGCTAAATGCTCATGCAATCCTTCTTATTAAAATAGCTCTTCATGAAAATTTAATTATAATTTTTTTGCCCCTTCAAGGGCTTGACTGCACTGAAAATTAAGACATTTTTACAATATCAGGAGTCATAGCTCTACTAGTTTAATCTGGTTAGTACAGATAGCAGTAGGAATGAAGATGAGACAATAATTTCAGAAAAGTCTATATAGAACTGCCAAGAGCCATAAGAAAACATCTATGTATTTTCCTACTGCTGAAGTTTGTGGTTTTTACTATTACTACGGGAATTAAAACCAGCATAGATATCATACTCATCTGTTCACTGCACAGATGTACAAAAGCAGAAGTACACAACTGTTGCAGTGGGGTCTCCTGCAACCTTCCCAGAAGACAGCTTGGCCTGTGGAAAGAATCAGGGAATGATATTTTTGATAGATATTCAGAGATGTTGTATTTCTCTCCCAGCCTCATGGCTGGGGGCTCCAGCACAGACTGCTCAAGAATCATGGGAACACCAACCTAAGCACAGGATTCTCAGGGCAGGCGTACATTTGAAATGGCCAGTGAGGGCCAGGACTGGGGTGCCTGTAACCAGGGAGCAGGAAAAACCCCTATGTCCCAGGGCATGTTCCCACCCCAGGACCCCTCCCCCCAAGGGGAAGAACCTCCACACACAACCTGTCCCTGAGTATGACAATTCATTTCAGCTATAGTACTTCCATCTACCTCCCCTCCTTCCTGAAAGCTCACCAGATATCTGCCAGGAGCAACAGCAGATTTAATGTTCTGGCCCTGGAGAGCTGCTTTCTAATACCATTTCCCCTGGGAAATTACAATCTCTATTCCATCACACAACCAAATGGCAAGTGTAAACTCTCACATGGCATTTGGCGGTTCCAGTGGTCCCAAAGGACCCAACAGACCAGCGGACTGAAGAAAGATGGTGTCCAAAACCAAGCTGCTATCTCCAGAATAATTAATCTGCCATTGTGCCACTTCCTTTTCAGTGGTTAAAGTTCTGTTGAGAAAGAAAGTGGCCAGGAAAAAACTCCAAACACTGTTGAAGTAGCAACATGCCACCTCTGGCTACTCTTTCTTGCAGAAGCTGTACAAATGGAAATATGAGTTGCCTTCATATAAATTTACGTACATATATGGGCAGTAGATCAAAGTCCAGTGTTTCCATATGCGGCACATCCAATCATGAGGAAAAAGAGTATCATCATGGCATTCAGAAGCCTCCACTGGTGTTAAGTAGGCCTACTGTGGCAAGACAGTTGGCCTACTATGCTCCAAGTCTGCCCAGAGACTTGCTTTGAGAGTTTGAAGGCTGTTCACAGAGCATGACATTTTGGAAAGAAATTAAGGCTTCATTCTCTATCTAGCTATTACTATGTAAAATGATATATTTTCACTTCACAATATATATTCTCATTATTTTCATTAAGTAAAATCATATTCATTCTGAAATCTATTTGTAGAATTTTAAATTTTCGTATCAACTTAAGATGCAACAAAAGTCTATCTTCACTAAACTATTACAAAGTAAAATCTGCCTTTTCTAGAGATAGTAACTTGCTAAACAATTGAGGAATTATTTACTACATGAATGAAACATATACACAGGCAGAAATGGATATTAGAGAATAAGAGTAAGAAAATGTCAGAAACAAAAGTCAAACAGCACAAAAAATTAATTCTCAAAAACTAGATTTCTCATACCTAAATAAAAATTAAAGAAAAAAAACAAGGAAGAAAACACCCAAATTCACTTCCCATGGAAATGCATATGAGATCCCTTAAAGTTTAAGCATACATATGGGGTAAATTTACGGAAAAAGTTTTGAGACCAAAATAAACAGACCTAGGGTATGGATGAGAGCCTTGCAGAAGAATGTCTGACTCTTAACTCTTCCCCAAAGAATTTTGGCAAGTTGATACTAACACTCAGATCTAAAAATGAGGTCATATGTTTCTATCCAAGTAGCTAGTCTTTCTGCAGATTTAACTGGAATGTCAGAGCACTGTCTACACAAAGGTTTACATTTGCTCTAAATTAGACATGGCACCACTAAGAATCATGACACGTTTGTAACCAGCAATAAATTTATAACAGTCATAGAATCTCTCTTTCCCCAGTTGCACTTGTAAATATTTCCTTTGGCAGGAAAGAAGCCATACTCAGTATTCAAGCTGATGATGAAGTCATACCATACAGAAAAATATCATAGGAGAAAAAGTGAATAAATCATCCTTCCTGTAAAAATAAATAAATAAATTCACAAATATATGCAAAGCAGATTGCAGCTATAAAAATTAAATATTTATGTTAATCTTGAAGAGAAAGATTAAAATTTACACCTGGGAGACCAAGATTGTCACCAAGATTTAGAGCTTTCCCAGGTAAATACCTAATTTTTAGCCAAAACAGGTCACTCATTGTTTGGATGGAAACCAGTTGTTGCTCATTATTATGCTGGTTATAGCTCAAAGAAGAAAAATGTTCCCCAGACAAAATTCAGTGGTATGGGTGGAGCTCCCCTTTGAATTTTTGGTTTGTTTGAACTCCGTACTCAAAGCTAAATTTGGGGGATATGAATCCACATGAAATGAAAACATTAATGTGGACCTCTTTTGAACAAATTTGCTAAGATTACACAGCTGTTGCTATAAAGCTCCAAAACAGAAAATTATTTCAAAAATGCCCAAAATTCAGAATAAAGATGAGACATCTGTAATAAAATTTCTGGAATGCTCAAAAGTAATTCCACAAGTCAGAACATTCTATAATCCAATAAGAGGTACTAATTTGCTGCACTCTAAAATACAGCATGTCTCCAACTTCTCACAATCCACTTACTGCATACAGAAGAACTACTTTCCTGAGCTGGTAGTGAAGTTAAGTAAAATCCTAGCTTCAGGTGGATGTTTTGGAAATTGAAGCCATTGTCCTGGTGAAGCTGATAGCTATGTCCAAGCAATCCTACATCATGTTCTCTTCAGAAATACAGTAGTGTATTCCATTTCAGTAGCATAACTAAAATTTCCAAGTTATGTAAATAATGGCAAAAATATTTTCCACTAAAGTATTTGTTAAATATCCCAAATTTCACCAACGTAGAACTCTAGCAAGTATAATATCTACCACTGAAGATGTATTACATTACATGTATTATACCTGTTATATAGAATGGAAAGGTGTAGGATATTTCATCAAACAATTAATAGGTGGAAAAAGAGCACATTTGTCTAAATGAACACAATGCAACCAGTCTTAATATATTAATTTGTAAAGTAATTAATATGATCTATTTTTTCTTGCTTTAGAATATTAGCAAAATCTAGAAACTGAAATAAAAGTTGGGTTTATGTTTTTTTCTACTTTACTAGACTGAATAAAGCCACCCTCTGCCCTGACCACTCTACTGTTATTCACGCTCACTTCTCAAGCTAGAAATTCCAGACACAAAACCAGATTTGACAGAGAAGAGACTTGGCATTTTCATTCAATTTTTACTACAAATCAACTAAAAAGAGATGGGAAAGAAAAGCAATTTGTTATTCAGACAGCTTGGTTCTGGTGTCCTTTGTTATTTTTCATATTTGCTTGCACAAAAACTGACAAAATATTAAACAATTATTTAACTTCTTCACCATTTGGCTAAGACTTTAGATCCCAAACTGAAAACATGTAATATTTTTAGCGAAAGTAGAACAGCAAGGAAGGTACTTTCAAGTTTTGCAAACTGAGCACGCTTATAACCTTTCTTGAAAACTGTATATAAAAGAGGTCATGAACATCACTAGATCCTCCAACTAAGGATTAAACAAAACAGGAAATTAAAATACAGCATTCTTGATGTTTTCCATTAGTCACTGAATATAACCATTACAGAAAGTATGATCTCTCAAAGGTTGTTTTTTTTTTTTCTTTTCTTTTTACCCAGGTGAGTAAGGTTAAAACTGTCATGTATTTTTCATATTTTTAATTTAAGCAATAGTTTATGATTTATTTCCTTATTCTGTAACCAAAGATGGAAAGAATAACACAGAAGCTCTTCTCATAAATATTTTCTATTTGTTTTATTTATTTGTAAGGGTTCATTCTCTTCTGAAAAAGCACGTGCATTTCAATTAAACTAATATCCAGTTTAGGAAAGGTGCAGTCACTTCAGCTGAAATCATGTTGAAACCAGGAAACTGTGGCTTCCTTGTCAAAAGCAATAAAAAATGGAATCTTTATTATTTGTCTACAGGACAGAGTGACTGCACAAAAGCCAAGAGTCTACTAACATTGCTCAACAGTGTGGTTCCCAAAGTCTTGCACAGGTTTAGTTCTCAAAATACAACAAATATTAAAGGTCATCCTCTCAGGTAACATCATGATTATAAACGACAAATAACATGAATGAAACAGAAAGTTCTTCCTCACTTGGAAAAATTCCCTGTCATATTTACATTGTGTGTTATCAAACTTTTTTTCTGGGTTGCAATCTGAATGCTTGCCCTTTTAAAAGCAGAGAGCACTAAAGCTTTGCTACTTACGTGCTACAAGAATGCAAGAATCATAGAAACATAAGGTCTCTTAAGTTGGAAAAGACCTTTAAGATTATCGAGTCCCACCATTAACCCAGCACTGCCAAGTCCACTGCTAAACCATGTACCTAAGTGCCACATCTGCATGGCTTTCAAATACCTCCAGGATCTGTCTGATAAGCATTTGACTCTCCACAGGTCTGATCCATATATAGTGGCACTCAATTCTAATGTCTTCAACAAATGTTTGACTGCAACACCTTTCTTAACCTGGACTTTGAAAGTTTTAGTACTACTCCTTCATTATAACTTTTCCTACTGATTTCAATAGTTTCAGACGGCTTCTGCCTCCATAATCATATTCTTTTCTACAATACTTTAACCATTATCAGCCAATTGACACAAATTATTAAAGAATCTAATATCAAAGGATCTTAAAGGATCTCATATCAGATCAGGCATTCTAAATTAGGCAGGGCCAAAACCAGTCTGTAATATAGAACCTCAGTCAGTTTTACCATTTGTCAAATTATTTTGTGGTCTTTATTAATGTCACCTACTCCATGTGAAAAAATACGTATTCTAACAGAAATTCTAACCAACTGTAAATATACTTCAAAGGAGGGAGAGGGAAAGATGGCCCTATTAAACTACACTTAGAATTAAGAACATAATCATATTTTAAAGGTTTTTAAATATTTTCCATTCCCAGTAAGTGAAATTTTCTACTTACGACCTTAAGTATGAGTGTGCAGGAGAAGTTGGGAGCTGGATAATTGACAAGTGGGTTATAACAGAAGATCAACATTAACTTCGCATAATCCAGGGACAATGACTGAAGTCAATGTTAATCAGCATTTTACCCTTATTATTCCTCTCAAAGTGATGAATTTCCCATAGCAGCGTAGTTCAGTGAATGCGTGTAATCCTGCCACTCCCAAAACACTACAGGAGTTTTGTCTTGGCACTTAATGAAGGCTGTCTTCTTTTAATTTCAAAACTAACAGCACTTTTCTTGGGGTCATAGCTGAAAATTTTTACTCTTGCAAGTAATAACATAGTGCAAAACAGCTGATGAATGGGAAAAAAAACCCAAAACAACTAACAGAAGAGCAGCTGCCTAAAGTTAGTAATCTACACATATTTTTCTAAGAGATAATCAAGCAAATAAATGATGCATGTGTTAAAAATTACCCCAGGCAACTATAAATTATGTACTTGTCCTGGATGCAGTAGCAAATTATTTAACTTTACCACACATCAGCCTCTTCTAACCCTATAAAGTAGTCACATGCTATCACATAATACATTATACAGTTCAGTTTGTGATAGAATAGTTAGTCTGAATAATTATTCATACATCAAAACACAAGAGAAAAGAGAGTCTACATTCACTTAATGAATGCATCAATAGGTGGCTGCATAACTTACCCCTACACTCATCAATATACCTGCCACTTTTTTGAAAACATTGAGCAAAGAAGTAAAAATTGTCTTAAGGGATTTATTTAAAGAGTTTGAATATAGCCACATGCATGACAAAAGTTAGGAAAAAGAATACACTTCCAGCTGCTGGATAAAGGGGATGCTGCTGGAGCACTGTAAGACCAGCAGCAAGGAGCACCTACAGCTGCAGTGGGATGTAGGTAGACCCAGGGTTCAGTGCA
>VYZQ01033587.1:1251-30146 GCA_013400655.1 Mystacornis crossleyi | reverse complement strand
AGTGTGGCTGAAATTCTGGGGTTTACAATCTTTTTTACATGGAATGGTTTCTTTATAAACCACAAACTGTCAGTTTTGCCCTATCTGAAAAACAAGACTTCTGGCATCTGTGCTGGTCAATGCTGTCTGAAAGAGCCCTTTCTGCAGGCCAGATCACCAGTAACATTCAGTTCTGTAAAGTCTGGATATTTCTTAAACCCTGTATGCCCCAAACCTTAATTTCATTTCAGCCCAACCAGCTTTCAGGAAACCAAACTGTGGTTTTCAACCTTGTGCTCAAACTAATAGAGCAAACAAATTTATATTAAAAATTACTTTTACCTAGGTATTTTTAAAAAATAACAATTTGAATCAAGAGTTAAGAGCTACAATGAAGGCATTCTATAGCTAAATGGATGTTAATATAGTTATTTATTACATTTCTGAAACCAGTGCCAGGTAGGCTGATGAAAAATGAGTCTGAGAGGTAGTGGTGAACATCAGCTTTTGGCTCAATTTTGTGATAGAGGTTCAGATGGGCAAATGAGCAAAGTACTGGAAGTGTCTAAATAGCAGATCTGAAAAGGAGGTCATAGAGGCTGGGTGAAAGGTAAAGGAGTTTGACAGGTTAAATTACAGTGAGGATAGTCTTGCTATGGAACATAGGCAGTAGAGCTGTATAATCCTACAAAGACAATATTTACTTTAGCCACCGTAAGTGACATGATGCTGGGCAGTGTTAGACTGCTGCTGCCTGCTCTTCCTGAAGATGTCACAGAGGCAATTTCAGCACAGGAACCTCATAAAAAAGTGCCATAGAAAATAATGTCAGGTTAGTTTATACAGTACACATAACCATGGATGCCTGAAACAGCAGCCAGATGGAAAACTCTGCTGACTGTCATAGCTCTCTCTTTATGTTCAAACACCTCCTGCACACACAAAAGTTTTCACAGACAAATTGTTTCAATACTGACTCTGGAAGGATTTTAATATTAAAAAACTTTATATGTTCAATGTTCAAACAAACAAACAAACAAATCTTGAGCTTTTTTTTCAAACAGCTCAGACACTGAATAAAAAAGCCAAAAATCTGATATTTTCTGGAAGTCAAAAATCAGGTATATGTCATGTTTCATGGAGATTCTACATCCAGGTATGTGTCATTACCTACAAAACAAGAAGAACATTAACACAGAACTGAGCTCAAAGCATATTGACATTTTAGGCACTTTGCCAATGACCGGAAAATTAAGAAAACAAAAAGAAAAATGAAAGTAATAATTTATTCCTAGAATTCTACATGCTGTCTGAGAAAAAGATCCCAAAACAGTGAACCCACAATGATATAGGATCTCAGAAATCAAGAAGGAAGGTATGTAGCTAATAAAGTACAAATGGAAAAGAATGACTCAGCTGTATAAATTATTGAAATCCTTTTAGTAAGTCAGATGGACAATCAATGGTATAGTACAGAAAGTCTCTCTAGTAATACATATTCTACTCAAAAAGCAGTCAAAAAGAGCAGAGCAAAAGCAGACCAAAGCAATTATGAGAATTATGTCTGTACTGTCACATATGACATGATCATGTACACTTAGGATCTTTTAAAAGGTATCAGAATCCCAAGAACATTGTGGTGAGAGAATTGTTGGCGTGTGACAGTGGTATTTAAGTACTGATTATGCCTATTAAAATCTAAAAAATATAAGGTAAAACTATAAATCTAATACATTTTGTGGATATATTTCCTGAAAATATAACACAAGTAAGGGAATTATAATTACTTTGCTAGAAGCAATTCTCTAAAACTTCCTGAAATCTAAGATTCATGTTCTTTGGTTCCTTGAGGGGACAACCACTGCCCACTTGTTGACTATACTTCTCCAGAGTGGGATGGAAAACACGGTCACTCTGGTCTACAGAAGTCTACACAGCCTGGCTTGCAAGCAGCCCTCAAGCTGCAAACACCATTCCCTTTCATGTTGATTTTGATGAACACCCTCACCTATATATAACTTTTAGCATTTTTTTCTCTTTTCCTGATAATTACAAATGGTTGTAAAGGAGTGTAGGTGTTCTTCAATGTACTCTGTCACTGCACAATTCTTTTTGACTTATTAGCATTGTATACAATTAATCACCTTACAGTATTACAGAATTCAGATAATCCTGCTATTCTAACTCATTTCTCTCATTGCAGCCCTCAGCGAGACGCACCAACCTCGGCACNTGCTCCTGAAACTCCTGTGGCCTGCTTCTCACTCCGCTCCGCTCCGCCCAGGAATAGCAATAATTACTACAAAAGACTTTTGTGAATATCATGCACACTACCTATTCTGGAAAGGATAAACAGCAAATGGTGAGTTTTGAAGACCTAGTAATAAAGATACTCAAATAATAATCATTAGAAATGATTAGCACTCCCAAAAATCACAAAATATTAGACATTAGCTTCAGAACTCAAACCTATTGGAATGAGAAGGCATCTGAATTAAGGCAGATGTAACTATGGGTAGCCAAATCATCATGACTCCCAGATTTCTCCCTTCACTTGTCCCAAACCATTCTCAGTGTGTCTTACTCATCGATTATCCTCAGTTGCAAGTTGATTACTATCCTACCAGTAAAATCTGCTTATGTCTTGAGTTAATAAACATTCACCATTTCTCAAGGCAGTATCTTGATCTGTCCAGCTGATGCCTTCCTTCTTCAGTATGTTACTTTTCATTTACAACTGTTCTTTCTGCTAAATCTGTTGATGACTCTTCACTCAACAGAGAGAAAAACTGTGGTGTTATAATCATGTGCAATGTAGGAGTGGTACTGCATTTCATAAGGTAAGATAGGATAAGAAGCTCCCTGGTAAAGTAGCATTTGTATTAGAGCTTGCCATCACTTAAAACAAGTAGAAAATCTAGCTAGAAAATTTTGTATCTTAAAACTCCTTTTCAATGATTCAGGCATTATCACAGTTTGAGAAGTCATGTTAAATATATATATTAAGAAGAAAATTATTATCTGCAGAAACTTAGTCCCAGTGATTTTGTGAACCTTTAAGATCCTGAAAACACTCTCCACTGTTATAAATATTGGCTACAAAAGCTTTCAGGTTTTCTTTCAATGGATCTTTTGCTTGGTTTTTTTCCATTTTGCTATGTCTGAATTCTGGCTATTTTAGCAGCTTCTCACCCGTGAAGCTTCAAGAGGTTTGTTCGATGGTGTACCCCAAGTACCGATTTTTCTGTCACTGAAAAACACCTACTTATGTCATTCAACTGTATGACATCAGTTTATGTTGCTCTTGAGCCTGTTCTGTCATGTCTGGGGGTGTGTAGAAGTAGCAACAATAAGATGATTTAAGCAATGATAATATAAATCATGCTGTGTTACAGTAAATGAATATTTTTTATGCTTATTGTTTTATCTTTTCCCAATATAACTTTTACCCTTAAAAATCAAAAATAGCTCAACCGTAACCCCAGAAGACAAGCCAAACTTTCCCACTGAGAGAGACTTTTCAGGACAGCCGGCAAAGAACATATCATATATCACAAGAATGCATTCCCTTACCTCTGCTATTTTAAGTGCACCTTAGGAAGCTATAATAATTACTGTGCTCATCAGCTGTAGTAACTGTAGGGAAGAATGTTCATATCAAACAGAGTTCACATTGCTATGGCAACACAGCCAGTAATAACAGCATGGACTATTTTAGAATGGGGATCCCCAGTTAGAGATCTGAAGCACCTGCAGGTGCAAAGGATTTTTCCATGTGCTTGAAGTCCTCTTCTAACAGCAAACAAAAAGACAAAAATTTGGGGGGGAAAGAAACAAACACAAGGGCCTATTCTAACACTGCACTGCTTTGCTGTTAGAGCATCACTGCTGCAATCAGAATAACTGACAAATAAAATAGCCTGTAACTGACAGAAATGCCTCTTTCCACGTTTCTGGCTGTGTACTGCAGCCTAAAAGAGGGTGCAAATTATAATGGGATGTGGGTGCTGAATTTAATCACATTCACATCCTCTTTAAGGATCCTTCATGTTACAAGAGCTACAAAAGAAACTTAGACTTATTTACTTGTAGAGATTATTCCAAAATAAATCAGAGCACCGCTTTTAAAGTGCAGTGGCTACTCTGAAGTTGATCCCTGTGCGGGAACTCTTATACTGCAGAATATTTCCTTTGTCCTTCTTTCAAATTTACCCTAATCCACTTGAGATAACCAGAAAAAGTCTCTCTTTGCAAGTTTTCCAGTCAATTTCCCAGTGCAGCTTTTTACTGTAAGTGCAATCAAATCTAGTGACTGAAAGTACTGGTTTTAATGGTCTGTTCTAATGCTAGGACTTCCAGGAATAATGAAAATTTGCATTATGAGAAATAGTATAGAAATGGCAAAAGTTAATTTTCAGAAACAGGCAGCCACTTTTTGCTCATTTGAGAATGAAGTCCATAGCATGATTTCATTTCAAAAGAGTTATCCCTTGATGCAAATTTTCTATCACAGATATTTTTACAGAGCATCAAAAGTGTGTTTATGTATTGAAATCCTTTCACAGCAGCCCATTAACAAGGTTCCAGCCTTGCCTGCACCTGGACTTTTACTTCCCTTCTTGTCCTACAGCTACTGTTTCCTTAGTCATAATGATCTGGCAATTCGTACAGGCACACTCTGCAATAGAACTGTGTGATTAAATATCCATGTATTCAGGTTAGTCTCTTTTTTACTTTAGTAGATTATTTTAATGGTCTGGTTTCAATCACAACCCACAAACAGGCTGAATTTGTAAAACAAGGTAACTTGTAACTGTGGCCAAGACAGATGTGTTAGGACCATGAAAAGTAACCACTGTTGACAGGATCCTCCTAAGTTTTCCCCAAGGAAAACATTATTGTTAGTAAAGAGCCAACCACAAAGTATAAGCAGAAAAATATATCCAAGCTCTATACAGAATGCTTTGCCTTCTATGTTTGCACCTAAATGCCATTCCGTCAGCCCAATCTAAAGCAAAGTGATCACAGTGCCCTTAGGAAATGGGCACAAACCCAAAGTATTGCAAAGATAGCCAGCTTTCTCTTCTTTTTTAATCTCAAGTTTTAGTTCATCCAAATTTCATGAACGTGAAGTTAGGGCCAAAAGCATTCAGGGCATTTTGGATATGAGCTGTGCTGCTGACTGTTCACACCAACAGAGCTCCGGGAAAGCCCCAGCAGAGCTTCTAAACAGTATTTCAGAGCTGTAGGCTTCACTCAGAAGCCTGTAACAATACAATGCTTTCTTCTCATATTGCAACTTACAAACAAGTCGGATTTTTACTCACTGCTTTTCTGTAGACAGCTCTTAGTATACATGCTGTGGACCACAGGAAATTAGCCATGTTTCTCTGTTGCCTGCGTTCTGACCATATTATGGATAAGGACAGTATTATGGATAAGGACAAGAGGAATAACTCCACACTGACTTCACAATATGTGAATTGAATTCAGATCAATTGGTTTTGGTTCTGGATGTTAAATGCTTGATTTCACTGAATACATAAAATTTTGCTTCTAAGAATATTGGATCCGATTCTCAGCTTTATAGCTGTATATTTTGATGATTCAAAGAAATGTGGCTTTCTGTCCAATGCAGATTTCCTAGTACAAAGAAGTTCCAAATGGGAGAATAGAATTGACTTTAGTTATACCAGATAAACATATGCTACTACAGTATACATACCTGAGCATTTCAGCATATTAAGTATTCTGGGGAAGGCATATAACTAGACCTGTTGTAAATCTTTGGTCCTTGAGAGGTTAATGTAACAAAAAGTTTGAAGCAGTCAATAAAATGCTTAGATCTGCGGTGCAGCAGATCCAGAAATGGTTCTGATCACTATAAGGAATGAAAAATCTGCGAACAGACCTGTATTCACCAACCAGGAGAAGACAGAGCTCACACCATTGGGTCTGTCTCATCCAAGACAATGGAAAGTCCTTCAAAAGCCTTTAGGATTTTAATTGAAGAGAAAAAAGAATATTATTCGAGAATGCTAGATTACTTTAACCACGGCAAGGTAGCTGTTATTCTAGTACTGATTGGATTCCTAGAATAAATTTTTAAGTTTGGCTTTTACTTCACATTATTCTTTAAACAGAAGTCTAAGCAGGAAAAAGAGCATTTAGCGATGAGAGAGACTCATGGATGCTATTATATGACACTGCTACCTCCTCGTCAGGCAGAAAAGAAACAGATCCACCTATATTTATATTTGCATTCTCAAATTAAGAGTAACATAAACTGAACCATAAGCACATTGTAGGCCTTGAAAAGTCAAATTGAACACTGAGCATTTTTTATTTTTTTAATTATTGATTATTTAGCCTTGCTTATTGCTAATAAAAAATAATTTATAACTGTTCTTCCATTACTATAAAATAATATACTTTTTCTAAAGAAAAATTTAAACATTCTTTAAGCAATCAAGAAAGTATTTTGTCTTTTTCCCTTCCTTTTTTTTTTTCTTTCTTTTTTGAACCCCAAAAAATGTTTTCAAGATTTTGTTGACTCAGAAACTACTTACTACAGGTCTATATGATTCGATGTAGAAAAAGATTTGCCTCCCATCAAAGCCTATTCTATTCAGCCTGAAAGGTTTAACATTTTACTTCTAAATTCCACATGGCATGGATAGCCACCCATGTGTCCCTGCATACATTTTATAGCATTACTAATGTGGCTGTGAACCATAAATGCTGATCCTTGAAGTTAATACCTGTGCATTTCAGCTCAGTAATCTGAGTTTTTTCTAGATGTTCTACTACTTGCTCCAGTGTTACATTACCAGATACAATTATTCAAGTTTCCACTGTCAGGAATGGAAGCAAATATAGTTCCTGTCCTTTTAAATTTTTTTTTTTTTTTTTTTTTTCTTTTTTTTTTTTTTTTTTTTTTTTTTTTTTTTTTTTACTTTCTCTTTATTCCTTGATTTATCAAATCTAGTTTTTTTACAAGTATGACTTTAGGAAGGAATTTTCTTTGTATGTTTACATGTTTCTGAGAAAAATTTCGCCTACATGTTCAAAACCTCTACCTCTTGAGCAAGTAAATTCCACCAGAGAATTCAAAATACAAAGAGTAATACTTTTTAGTTGTTTTTCCCTTCACAGCTTTAAATAGGTAATCCTAGTTTCTATTTTTAGAGAAAAAAACTTAGTAGTGTTCAGTGTTCATGTTTTCCTTGTTTTTCTGTTGGTCATATGCTCCGCCTAAGCAGATTAAAAACCCCATACATAAATTTCATAGCTATGTTACACTCTAATAATTCATTAAATTGTCTGCTTTACCGAGTCTTTTTTTTTTCTCAAAATGTGTGGGAATGAAGAATGTGCAACTGCAAAAATGTCATTCAAATAGGCAGATAAGCATAAGAAGGCAAAAAGACATGAGTACATAATATCAGATATTTAATTATGAAAAATAAAGATGAAGTCAACATTACTTTAAAGCAAATGTCAGGGAGCAAAAATAAATACAGTAAATGTTTCTGAAGACATCAGTAGGTGTAAGCATGCTACATAAATGTTAGTGTATACTGTCTGTGCAGGTACTTAACTGTGATTTGCAATTTCCAGGAAATGTCTCCTCAACCTCCATGAGCCGGTGGCTGACTCTCTCCTGATGTAACACTGAGTGGCCTCATTAGCCGCTCAGTGGGAGAATAGGCCAGGCCAAAAGTGCCTTCTTTGTCCCAGAATTTGTCACCTCTCACCTTCTCCAAGCTTAGGTCCTTGGTCCTTGGGAGCAGCTGCACCTGTGAGCAAAGGCTGTTCCCCTGAATGACTGTGCAGCTGCAAAACCACGAGCACATGCTGCTTCAAAGAGGACTGTGCATCCATGAGTCCTTTCCCTCTAGTCAACGGAAGGCCAACATCTAAAATGACCATCTCAAGCATCATTACACCCTCTGGGGTGTAACCAGCACTCCTCTGGCAGTGCCGACAAATAAATTCTGGAACGAAAAGAAGCATGGAAGCATATGGTTTGAGGATGAAATCCTAACTGTGTGGAAGTCAATTGTCAGAATCCAGCTGATTCAGAGGTGGAATATTATCCCTTATTATTAATCAGTGTATTTTTAGTGTGAATACATAGGTATGTATGTGTGTATATATACACATGCATATTCATTATGTACCTGAAGCAATATTTTGCATTCACTGAGAATGCTTTATAATTAAAGTGTTTGCATAATAAAGTTCTTTCTTGCAGGAATAATTTCTATCATTGTGCAGTAAATCACAAAATGAGTAAAGGAGGCAGAGTTGGCTTATCTTTGAATGATATAAACATTATTTGATGCTTTGTAGTATCTATTTATGCCAGTTTTTAAAGCTTGCTATATTGAAAATGTGCAATATAAAAAATTTAATCTAACCATGTTCCTACTTTAGGCATTATATGTTACTATCTTTCACTTTTTATTTTGATGCTAATGCCTAATAAGGTGATCCATTAAAAATCCCTGATACTTACTGAATGGAAAAAAACAATGTAAATACATTTTTAATTATTATAGTATTTACAGACACAATATAGATAATAAAGTCAAACATAAAAATTAATAAGACTACAAAATAAACCAAGTCTATTTTATATACGTAAAAATAGAAGGTCATTTACAAAATTGGCAAACATGACTGATGAGAACAGCATCTGCATTAAAGGCTGATTTAACTATACTTTTGTAATATTCATTTAAGATTTTACCCCTTAATTTTGTGATTGGTCAGGGCCCAGCACTACAGATGTGACATGCTTTGATTATAATCCAGATCTAACTGGGTGGCCTTGGACAACTGATTACTGAACCCGGTTTTTTTTCACTGTCAGTAGTGTGTAGGGGAAGTAGAGTCTGTCTGTGTAGGTATTTCTTGACTAGTAAAATGGAAATGGTCATTCTTATTTGTTATGTAAAGATGCTACAGGGATTTGGCAGCTAATATGTGCAAACTGCTGCTTGTAAATGTTAAAAACAGAGAGCTATGTGCTATTTATTTGGTTTTACAGTTATATAAATTACTGTATTTATAAAAAGGGAACTAGAAAATATTCCATGGTGTTTTTAAAAATGAGGCCTTCTCATGTTCCAGAATCACGCTATGGATAGGAGTTGGTCAAAACAGATGATTTTAAAACAGCAAGATACTATATGCTCTAATGAATATGCTATGCCTGATGCATTGTAAGCAGGGCTTTTGTAATACATTTCCATTTATAACAACTGTAGTGTGTTTGTTCGTATTCTTTACCTTTTGTGAGATAAGAATAGGGAGGAATGCAAAGCAGGCACCAAACTTCAAAGAATATAAAGAAGTTTATTACTAGAACTAAAAATAAAAAGGAATAACAAGGAATTAAAGCAAAAAAATCCCCCAACTCCTTTTTTCCTCCAGCACCTCCCCCTTTTATCCAATTCACACAAAGGATAACAGACTATGATCTTGGTCAGTACAAACCTTCAGAACACTTCTCTTTCACTCATCCTCCTCCCTCCTTTCACTTATAACATAAAGACACAAACTTGGGATTATTTCAGTCAGTTTACCACTCTATAATAGTCTTTCATCAGTTCATTAGGGAGAGGAGTCTCTTTTGTCCATGCTATGGAGCTTTTCCACAAGAACAGTCCTCTCATGGCATCAACGTCACAGCACAACAGCCGCCTGGGATGCGTTTCTGTTGGCATGTGTGAGTCCCTACCCTTGACTACAGTTTTCCCACAACTGTGTCGAGGGTTCACTTGTAGCTAATAGGGTATTATTTTAAAAATCAGCTGTTCAAGAGCAAGGGTTTTCTTCATCTATCTCTAGGATTATCTTCATCTCGAGGAACAGAGGTTTCCTGATAGTTCAGGCAAAGTGTTAAATTGCTTAATGCTCTCTGTCTTCACAGGAGCTATTCCAAAAGCCCCCGTGAGCCTCTTTGGGTCTCTGAAATACCTGCCTCGGAGGAAGTTTATGCCCAAAATGCACGGGGCCTTTGGACCAGTTACAGTGAGGTGTTTTTTCCACTCATTTCCGGTCAGGCTCACCTCAGCTTCCACTAGGGTCAAATCTCGTGATCCACCTTGTACACTAGAAATAGAAAAAGATTCTACCCCCACATGTTGCGATGGGATTATGGTACACTGCGCACCAGTGTCAACCAAGGCATCATATCTTTGTGGTTCTGATGTACCAGGCCAATGAATCCACACAGTCCAAAAACCACGGTTTTCCCTGGCCTCTACCTGGCTAGAGGCAGTTGAAAACTCTTCCCCCCCATGCTTATCATGAAATTACAAGGGAGTCTCTAATACATCATCGTCCATCACCATAGCTTTACAAAAGAATTTCAGCTTACTAGCATCTCCTCTATCTCCTCTCTCTGGGCTTCAACTATTTCTTCTTCAGTGACTTAGGTGTCACTAATCATGGTGTCTATTCATGTGTCTTTGCTTTTCCCTTTCCCTCTAACCTGGGTAAGGATTGGTGGTTGCAGGTTTCATCTCTCTGAGGTAGGAACTTACAGCACTGAAGAGGTTAACCTTCCCATGCCCTTGCAGCTGGAGCTTATCTGTTTCTGCCAAGCGGCGGCCGGAGCTGGTGTAAAGTTTCATCTCGAAGGCTGGAGCGGAGGGGGGGCATTTCCACTGCGGGCCGTGGCCTGGCCTTGCAGGGCTGAGAGGGCCAGGCTCGGCCCGCCCAGAGTAGGAGCGGCTAGGATCTTGCTAAGCCGAGCTGAGGCGGGGGCGGGTCCCCATCAGGCCAAGATGGAGCAGGGTCATGGCCCGGCCCGGCCCCCACAGGTTCGTGCAGGCAGGGCCCAGCCGGGCCCCGCTGGGCTGGCCCAGCCCACCGGGCTGAGAGGGCCCTCAGTTACCAGTGCCAACACTGGAAAAGCAAGAGGCAGATTCCTGCTTTGTCTGTCTTGAAATGATGTCTTTATAGAGGGGTAACCTGGTTCTGAGTGGCTTAATAGAGCTGTCAATATTCAAATCAGTTGATTAATTTGTTCTATCAAGTTCTGAAGGAAGGTACAACAGCTCTTTGCAACAAACATCACTTCCTTGGCTGGCAGAATATTTATTTTTTCCTTAACCGAAACTTCAAACTACGGTAACCCATGACAACAATTTTTAAAGAAGAGAGCACAAGAGCCTTCATAACTGAAGGAAATACTAGGGACTAATAATTATGAATAAAAATTATAAATGCTTTTTCTCAGTTATGGATCAAGATGTGAAACAATCATTAATTTGAATGGTTTTGCAAGAATGGTTTCTGATAAGTCACACATCTACTGTGCTGTCAAGCAAAAGGGAACAGATCCCAGTTTTGAGAAGAACTTTTTTCATCTTTTAGCTGGAACATTTACAAACATTACTGTGCCATTTTCTCACTGGAGGTCCCCAGTTAGAGACTGTCAACTTCACAGCTAATGCATATGAACAGTAAATCACCTGCATCAGTCCAAATGATCCTTCCAAACTATTTTAAGTTCGATATTACACTGTATGGGATAAAAATCTTCATAATCTTCATTATCTGTGGTGATTTTAATGGCAGAGAAGTGGAACAAAAAGCTTGACTGCGACCAAGTTAAACCACTGCAAAGGGCTAGTAACTGAGTGTATTCCAAATTTTTACATCTACAAGCAGTTTCAGACTGAAAAGTGGGAAAAAATAATTATTTCTGAAAAAAAATGTAGCTTGTTTCCAATCTCCATTAAGGGTGACGACTCTAAGGAAGAGCAAGAAAATATTCCAATCAGACTGTAGCTTTGATAACCTTATGGGTTTCACAGACCTTTGAATTATCCGACTGACAACAATGAGATCCCCAAAATGAAGAGGTGCTTCTGGACAAGTTGCTTCTGACATGGGAAGCAGAAGAAGGAGAGAGGAAGAACAGATCCGGCGAAAGAACCAGCAGAGGAAACTTGTTCTCGCTGCTCTTCCTGCTGCTGTTGTGGCCTGGGAATCATGGCTGGTTTTCTGCTGCTGATTTTGTATACCACCAGGTTTGGTCTTGGGATCACCAGCATATCGCAAAATAAAGGCAACTATCCATCAGACCTGCTGTCCCCAAATTTTGAAGACTTGGGAAGAAATAAAACATTCAGCTAAAATGAATCACTTAAAAGTAATCAGCGCTTGTGGGTGATGAAAAATTTATAAATGACTCTTGAGCCTAGATAAATTGTCAATATTCTGAAATTATTACACACTGAAAATTTGTATACTGTCTCTCTACTGAGCAGATAGATTAACAGAGTTTGTATATTTAAGCAGGCAATTGAACATATTATTATAGCTATTCCTGTATATATGTCTTATTCTGCAAAGGGATGTATGAGTAGTTATTTGTTATTAATGATAGACACAGATATGAAAAGTAATATTTCAGTGTGTACAAGTTAGACATTAATGTTTTGGTCTTGGGAAATTCTTTATTTTCACAGTGAAGATTCCATCAGCCCGTTTAAAACATCTTCTGGAAACAGACTTCAAAAAATAAGCAATATATTTCAAGATGGAAAGGATGCCTCTGCCAGGCTCTGTGTGGGACAAGCCAGGCCCTGCAGGTGACCTCAGAGAGGCCCTCACTGATGGATACTGTTGTACCCCCTCCAGGAATTCTGGAGGACAGGTGGGGCCAGAGGGAGGCTGATGGATGTGGTTACAAGCCTGGGTGTGCTCACAGGGCCCAGAGGGACCTCAGAGTTTTCTTACTCTGCAAGTTTTAAAAGAAGCAAGTTTTGTATTTTATGGAGGTAGCCCCTGCAGACCTGCTGTCTCTGCGGGTAAGTGGCTCTGTAAGTTTAATCAGGACTTCCAGTTTGGTGTAGTCTATTGAAATAGGATTGTATGAGCTGGAATCAAGACAAATGCCCATCTAAAAGAATTCGCATTAGTTTATGTTGTATTTTGTATGTATCAGTAGAGGATAAGTACAGCTGTACCTTTCGCTTGTATAGTGAGCCCTAGGAAAACATTTTGAAAAGAAGGACTAATGCTTTAGCCAAACACTGGGTATAAAAATGTTCTCAGGTTGAATTAAGGATCACATGGCAAAATTAGTCAATTAGAAATGTGTATCTTATGCTAGTGCATTACGAGGATAACAACAGTTCTTGTAAACATTTACTTAATGAATACAGTCATAGAGTAACAAATCTACTACTAGTCCTAGAAATTATTTCTTCAGGAACTGAACGAGAAATATTTCCTTTTCAAAAGGTAACCTTTTCAGAAGTTTCATAACTCCCACTCCTGTTGCACTCTTTACCATCAGACAGGATTATTAAATGGGTCCTAGCAGAGACCTTACAACTTCTAGTGGAATCAGAAATACCTTGTGGTTCAATTTCTGTTGCTGAAAACTCAGATGTGTGTTTCTGAAAAATTACTAACTAGAGAGAAATCTTAAAAATTAAAGCAATAATGCCCCCAAATTAGCTTCCCTGAAATCTAAATAGTCTGTAAACTGCATTCAGAGCCACAGACTGGTCTTTGAGATAGAAAAAAAAAATAGAACTTTGCCAAAATTTCAATTTCCTTCATCACCATACGCTGTGATAACTCCTAGCAGGATCACAGTCATACATGTGTGTGCTGGAGCTGGTGGGTCATCCTAAGAACTTAGGTAAATGTCATGGTTTAACCCCAGTGGCATCTAAGTACTGTGTAGCAACTTAGTACTCCCCTAGAGGGGAGAAGAACTGAAGAAAAAAAAATGCCATGGGCTGAGATAAGAAGAGCATAATAACTGAAATAAAGTAAAATAGGAAAATAATAATATCATTAATTATACTAATAGCAATAATAATAATAATAATAGTAATAATAACAGAAATAAGAGAGAAAGAAAAATAATTCACAAGAGAAACAATTCCTCATCACCCACTGACTGCTGAGCAGCCTGCTCCCAAGCAGTGATTGGCAGCTTCCATGGGCCAACTGCCCCCAGTTTATATACTGGGCATGATATTCTATGGTATGGCCAGCTTAGGCCATGCTCTCTCTTGGCTTCTTGTGCACCTGATCACTGGCAGGGAATGAGACAAAGAAAAGCCCTTGATTTGAATGAACGCTACTCAGTAATAACTCAAACATCCATGTGTTATCAATTTTGTTCTCATACTAAATACAGTGCTGTAGCAGATACTAGGAAGGAAACTCCCAACCAGAAGCAGGATAGTAAAGAACTGAGATTTTGTGGCATTAAAAAATATGGAGCGTTTTAAAGATGGCAAGGCTTATTAAAGGTGTGTCCAGAGTTTGTAAGGTTCTTGTCAATATTTCTTCCATACAGGCAATGGCACCCTGACAGTGTCCATCCTACCATCCCTGTATAGAGGGGCAGACACACCACTGCTGACTTGTACCTTCACAGAGCTCACCTGCTCTCTGTTGCTTTCTGCAGCTCAGTCAGTATCCACCAGCTGTGCTTCCAATATTGAGAGCTCAAGCCAATGCTTTCAGTTAGGTTGGATGGATGGAAATGTCTCTGCACTCAGACAGGAAGGGACTTTGCAAGAAGTTTATGGAGCAACATGATCATATCAGCAGGGAAAGAGAGCAAGTGTTGAGAACACTAGGTTTCCACCACATAAGTTGAGAAGATTAATACTTGAAAGTGGTTCTGACCTGGTCCTTCCTACTCAATATCCATTAGTTGCTGCAGCTCAGGATGTTCATTCCTGGAGCACATTTCTGAGGTTATTTTCATTCTTCATTAGGCTGCCAGAATATAATGGGCAGGGGCAGAAATGGCTCACCTCAAAAACACATTTCAGATTTGAAGAAAAACACTAACACAGATGCACCCATATGACTGTCACTTCTCCTTCCCTAAAATACAACCACATTTGTTCAGAAGTGGAAATCTATCACTCCCAATGCCTCTTTAATTTTATTACCTCATTGTCATTTTCATCTACTGTTTTTTTCAGAGCTGTTTGACTATATGAGCATTTTGGTCTTTTTATACACAACTTCCCATCACCTCTATATATTTGTAAGTTTCATATCCCCTTTCTTTTCTCAAAAGCTACATTTGACTGCACAGTTATCATCCAACTGCATAATGCTTTGGCAGAAAAACTGCTGTGTCCAAGCTTCCTGTATTAAATCATCATTTCTGAGGGTGGAGGCTAAAGGTTTTAAAAAAGGAGGTGGAGTTTAACAGAAGGTAGCATCTATTTAAAATATATTTTGGGGTTTTTTTACTAAGGAGACAGAAACAAGCTTAAACCTGGTTTTGTTGAGTCTGAGAACAGAGCATGCAAAAAAAAAAAGCATTTCATGAATACTTGAACAATAATTTCTTTCATTTTACTTTAATTGCTATAGAGTCAATGCTTAAATTTTACAATCCTTAGTCACAAAGGAATTTAGGGTCATGCTGCAGGCAAGACTCGTTCCAAAACAAAAGTGGCAAAATACATACATCATTTCCTACTCATACCCTATGCATTATTTGAATTTCTTCCTGGAAACCTTGGTCAAATCTCAGTCGTTCTGTACCTGGACATTTGCACTGGGTGGTGAGGTGAGCCAGGTGCTGTGTTAGCAGCCTCCTACTCCTGTTTGTCTGTACTGCTGAACTCCCAAACCCATAGGCTACAGCAATTCATATTCCCTACTCATCTCCAAAAACCCTGAACTAGTTTTTGCAATGTTTTATTTGGGAGATAGAGCTTTTACCTTCTAGGGATTTTGTTCATAAGAACTATAGGTCTGTCCTGATAAGGGCATCACTCAGGACTTTTCTCAATAACCTGTGCAGTTTTAATCAGCCACACTCACTGACATAGCTATAATTATAGAGGATTTATAAAGGGAAATAGATTTATTTGTAGATTTTTCAAAATTATTTTTTATTTTCTAGATTTTCTCCAAAGGGTATTTTGCTAAAATAACTGTCCTGCCGCTACTGGCCTGAGTGTCTCTGTATCTGTATTTCTGCTCCTTGACTGAATGCTTGTAAATTTTCAATCTGAAAAGCAGTAATTTCTGAAATTCCTAAATAAGCTTTCAGCTGATGAGCTTTCCCTATTTTTTTTATTGAAAATATATTCGAGGACTTTCAGTGTCTTTCTGCTTATAAGAAGTCTGAAGACTCTGCTATTAGCAAAGCACTTAAAACGACCTACTCTATCAAGCAGCTATTTTTCCCCAAAAAATTCAGCATATTTAGGGCTGTAGAGACGAAAGGTTGGATTTGTGTGAGTTTCTGACAATACAGGAACGCAGTAGGCTGAAAATAGGCATCTCTTTTTTTCTTATATGACAATTTTAAAATTCACTATACGCTTTAAAATATTGCCAGTTAGATTCATCAGAGTAGTGTTATTCTCAGAACTGATAAAAAAGAAAAGGTCCTCCTCACTGGGTAGCTGTGAACATTCAGGGTGTCTGGAAACACTTGAGGGAAGATGAGAGAAGTAAACCTTTTGGATGGAAAATATGTATTCTTCATTTTATGGCCAGCACATTTTGTATCCCATGATGGTCTTACACTATGACCACATGCACTTTTAAGCCTTCCCTCACCATGATCACAGGAGGGAAATTGCAGCACAATCCGACTATTGCAGTATTTGCCTTGAAAATCACTTTGCCTCTAGCAGGGACCAAATTACAGAAGACCATTAATTATTAAAACTCTAAGCTTCATCCAGTGTTTAGCTTTCCTGAGTATGCACCTTCATGGCAGAAACATTAAATCTGTCAGGATGCTCAGTGAGGGTTTTCTGCCAGTTCTTCAACAAGACACTCAGTTCATAGCAGCACATTACCAGCAAGGATACTGTGAGCTGAAAAAAGATATGGGCATTTCAGTCTTGAAAACTTGGCTTAATCATGCCCCAGGAACCTGCAGTGATCTAACAGGAGCTGTTAAAGAGACACACTGACTTGACTGAGTCTTGTCTGACTGTGTCAAGTCATACCACTGTCACAGACATCGGCCATGTTTTCAGAATCCTTATTTTGCTGTTTCCTTCTAGTGGCAGATGTTTCTAGGGCACGACTGGTAAAGAAAAAAATGAAAAGGTACTGGAGAACTCTGGACTGGACTTCAGAACTCAGGGTCCTCCTCCAGACCTTCTCCTAGCAAGTTCCAGGCCTGATGTACACA
Organism: Mystacornis crossleyi; assembly: GCA_013400655.1. Taxonomy (NCBI): domain Eukaryota; kingdom Metazoa; phylum Chordata; class Aves; order Passeriformes; family Timaliidae; genus Mystacornis; species Mystacornis crossleyi. The sequence continues at coordinate 12,994 of VYZQ01033587.1, read as the reverse complement.
CAATGTTGTAAGGGTTTGTTCAGGTTCCCAAGGAGAGAAAGAGATATATGGGAAAGTCTATTTTTGGAGGAAGGGAAAAGAGACTTACAGAAACAGAGTACCTTTCCACCTGTGGCTTGATGGCAGATAATAACACTTTTTGGCAAGAAAAACAATCACTTGTATATACAATTATTTAGATGTGTTTAATAGGAGCAGTAATGGGGAAGGTTAGAACTGTCTATTAGTACAGCTTAGGCATTAGACAGTCTTGTTCTTGTGCTTCTCAGACAAGCACTGTGTAGCTGTGTGCCCTATCATTACTAGCCTAAACTAAAAGAGCAGTTTTCTATCATATCAGAGTGGGGTTCCAAGTGTCAGAAGTTATAAAAGAATACCCAAAATTCTTAGTTCTTCATGGTTTTATTGCTAATTCATCTACATTTAGGAAGTTTTTCCGAATTAAGACACCAGTTACAGAAAGAATTGGCTTTTCACAGGAGAAAAATCATTAACAAGGTGGTAAATGGTGAATAATTCAGTGACTGATTTCAGTGTAGCCTATGGACTTATGACACTACTAAAGATAATAATCTTTAAAAGGAATGGTCTGTTTTTAGTATCTAATCTGGTAAGGGCATCTGCCCACACTGAGCTCATAGCAAGAGTATGGCTATAGAGAAGGGTGACTCAGTTTGCATTCAATAGGAATGGATTCCATCTGCACAAGCTAAAAGGAAGTTGTGTGCCTCACCCTCATAAGCACCTTTGAATATCCCAGCCACTGTTTTATTCTGCCAGATGGGTTGATGACAAACAGCAATCAGAAACTCTCTGGTTTAGTGCTATTAAAATCATTACTGGAGAAATTTGGAAAAAAAGGCAGCATTCTTTCATTGCATTAAAATATTCTGTCCTTTATGAGCTGAGTCATAACAAGCTGAGACATATTTACTACTTAGACAATTTTTAAACATTATAGAATACTTGCTCAGAATATTACTACCATGAGCAAGACAACTGACATTTCCAACTTTAATATGAATAAACTCCAACATAAGTACTGCAACAATGCAAATAACTGCAGTACCTCTTCCATTAATACTGCTCAACCAGGAAATTACTTTAAATTATGGTAGCTGGAAGTTATGCATCTTGTATTTATGACTTCCTAGCAAATGCAGCTCAGAGTGGAAAGGCACATTTTACTACTATAAGAGTGAAGCTTCTTTAGTCTTAGGGTTTGTTTGTTTGTTTAAAATAGATGAGACACTACATCCCTCCTACTGAATTTCACCACAAGAGCTGTCAGTAGGCCATCTGAATTCTGTTTTCCCATCCTATATCAGGATCCTTCTGGATCAGATTTATTGTTGCCTTCCCTCAATCGCTCCAACCCACAGCAGTCTCCTCTCTGATGATGAGGGCTAAAAATAGTTCCCTCCCCAGCCCAGCTCAGTAACTGTAATATCCAAACACACAGAGAAGGCAGATGTGCTAGTTGGTAGCTGAATGTTCTTTCACCTCTTCCAGCCAAGAAATAAGGTCTCAGTGCTGGGCTCAGAATAAGGACTTAAATCTGAAAAACTGGTGCTCAATGTGTATGGTAAGCTGCTTTTGAACAATGGGAACAAAGTCAATCGCAAACAAACAGGCAACTCTAGCACAATAAATTCCCTTTGGTGCAGGGACAAGCGAACCCTTCAAAATAAATAGAATAAAGGGTATTTGAACTCATTGAATAATCAGTCAAAGTAACAATATTAGCAACCGAGTTATTTAAAATCTGCAGGCATCTTTTCTGTATTTGAAATATACATTGCGAAATATTTTTTTATTTCTTTATTCATTATTGCCTGCCATAGGGAGAGAAAAGAGACAGCAGTCTCTTAATCTGTGAGTGATCCTATTGCAAACTGGAACTGGGTTACCCGGTAAAGAGGGTTGCAAGATGTATGTGAAGCCAACTGTATATGGGTTTTCTTCTCTCTAATTCTTCTACTAATCAATAAAAGCTCTTCAAAGTGAAAAAGTTCTTCCCAATAATGCAAAGTAAATCATATTATTTCTAGGTTTTACACTCTTAAATGCTTTGCAGTTAGGCTCTGTGCCAGGATTCTACTTCACTGGATCATTACTTGTGTAACACAATTAGGTATGCACAGAGCACACCAAATGAAAGCACAGTCAAGCATCCGCCCACACGCATTCATGCTGGGGTTCTTTGGACAAAATATACAGAGGTTAACGCAACCCCAGTGACTCTACTTTGGACATCTTATTCAGATTTTGCTAACATCAGTGCTTTATTGCCTGAGACCCAGCAAATCCAAACATCAACACTGCATTTGTGTTCGGTCATACTTGAAACCAGGTGTATGTAAAATGATGTTTGTGTCATCTACATGGCATCTACTATCATTCAAAATGGTCCCATGCAGAAGGATGGGACACTCTGTCCAAGACATCCAACATGCAGAATGATTAGACTTGGCAGTATAAAGAATAACTCAATTTAATTCAACTCATTAATTTAGAAATCCTTAAGTACGGAGAGCAAACGAAGGCAGACCACACAGAATCAAGCCTCTACATGGAGATACAACAAAGACAAGGATGACACTGAACTCTCTAAATGTGTCCATGTGAATAAATTAAATTTTACCTATGAATCTGACCTTCTGTGGTAGTAAACTGTTAAAATATTCCCCAGCACAGATTTGGCACATTCCAGCTCCCATGACCCACTCAAATTCTCTGATTTTGTTTAGCTGCTGTAACTAGCCAGTGACAATTGCTAATAAACCATTTGTCTGCCTTCTGCTGGAAGGGAAGCATGTTTACTACCACTTTGCCATGGTACTTAGAACATTCCCAGACATGTTTAATTTACTTCCATAGTCACAGATTTTATAATCATTTTATGTGAATCTTTTCTATATCTTGAATTAGGATATAAAGGTAGTTGGGAGTACAACAGGATTCGAGATTCCAGAGTATTTTGCTGACTCAAAAAAAGCAGCTGTCTCTGAGGTTGATTGTAGTGGGTTTGTCCTCATTTCCCCCTTCTGTGAGATAAGAACAGGGAGAAATACAAAGCAGGCACCAAACTTTAAAGAATATAAAGAAATTTACTGCTACAACTAAAAGTAAAATGAAATAAAAAGGAATTAAAGCAAAATAACCCCCTTTTTTTTCTTCTCCAGCACCTCCCTCATCCACTTATAATGTAAAGACACAACCTTAAAATTATTTCAGTCAGTTTACAGCTCTATAGCAGTCTTTCATCAGTCCATTTAGGGAGAGGAGTCACTTTTGCTCACGCTATGGAACTTTTCCACAAGAACAATCTTCTCATGGCATCAATGTCACACCACAACAGCTGCCTGGGATGGGTTTCTGTTGGCATATGAGAGTCCCTTTCCTCAATTACAGCTTTTCCACAACTGTTTTCGAGGGTTCACTTGTAGCTAATGGGGTACAGTTTTAAGGATGAGCTGTTCAAGAGCAAAGGTTCTCTTCTCTTGTCTCTAGGATCATCTTCATCTCGAGGAACAGAGATTTTCTGATAGTTCAGGTAAAGTGTTCAGTTGCTTAATGCTCTCTGTCTCCACAGCAGCTTTTCCAAAGACCCACACTGAATCCCTTTGGGTCTCTGAAATACCCACCTCGAAGAAAGTCCATGCCCATATTGTACAGGCCTTTGAACCAGTCACAATGAGGTGTTTTTTCCACTCGCTTCCAGTCAGGCTCACCTCAGCTTCCACTAGGGTCAAATCTTGTGATAAACAGATTTTACTCCCACGTGTTGTGATGGGATTATAGTACATTGCACACCAGTGTCACCCAAGGCATCCAAAAAAACCACATTTTCCCAGGCCTCTACCTGGCTAGAGGCAGTTGAAAGCTCTTCCCCCCCATGCTTTATCATGAAATTACAAGGGTGTTTCTAATATATTATAGTCCATCACCAAAGTTTTACAAAAGAGTTTCAGCTCACTGGCATGTCCTCTATCTCCTCTCTCTGGGCTTCAATTATTTCTTCTTCAGTGACTTAGGTGTCACTAATGATGGTGTCTATTCATGTGTCTTTGCCTTTCCCTTTCCCTCTAGTCTGGGAAAGGACTGGTGCTTGCAGGTTTCATCTCTCTGAGGAAGGAACGTATGGCACTGAAGGGGTTAATCTACCCATGCTCTGCAGCTGGAGCTTATCTGTTTCTGCCAAGTGGTGGCCGGAGCTGGTGTAAAGTTTCATCGAAGGCCGGTACGAAGAGGGGGGGCATTTCGGCCGTGGGCTGCTGCCCAGCCCTGCCAGGGCTGAGGGGACAGGCGCGGCTGAGAGGGGCCGTGGGTCCCCATCAGGCTGAAACAGAGCAGGGTCATGGCCCGGCCCAGCCCTGCCGGACTCCGCAGACCGCAGTGGGGGAGGCTGCTTTAACAGAATAGGAGCAGCTGAGATCCTGCCAAGCTGTGCTGTGGGCTGTGGCCCGGCCCCTGCTGGGCCCAGCAGCTGGGGCCCAGCCCAGGCCGCTGGTGCCAAGCAGGCCCCAGCAGTTACCTGTTCCACAGACCAGAAAGAAAGAGGGCGATTCCCACCTTGTCTGTCTTTAAATGATGTCTTTACAGAGGTATAACAGCTTCTGAGTGGCTTAATAGAGCTGTCAATATTCAACTTAGTCAATTGATTGGTTCTATCAGGTTCTGGAGGAAATTACAATAGCTCTTTGCCACAAACATCACTTCCTTGGCTGTCTCTCTGAAGAAACAGAGCTGGGAAAAAACCCCAAAAACCTGAAAAGCAGGAAGGGTGCTTCCCTGCTCCTCAGCTAAAGCTGTGCTAACCCATGACACTGATCAAGCTATTGTGGGAGATAAGTTAAGAACATGTTGCTGAGAAGCAAAGGGTTGGGGGTACAAGAACTGGTTTTGAGTCCATATTCCCAAGATAACTCTCATCATTACACCTCGGGCAAAGAAACTTTCTTCCAGGGCTGCTTGCTGTTTACCTTTTGGCTGTTGTTTTGAGGGTGCTTTTTTCCTGGTTTCCTCTTTCCCTGTGAACATAGCCAGGGTCTGGTCATGCTGATAAAAAGATAGGCTAGCCCTGCTAGCCCTCCTCCAGACCTGACAACCTGGACCTTTGTTCTCTGCCCTGCTCTGGTGGTTTTGCTTAGGCTTTGCTACAAACTGTGCCTGGTACTCATAGCAACCCAAAGATCCATGCCATTCCTTTGCCCTCACCTCCCTTCATACTTCCAAACTACCACTATCATTACAGAAATCACATGCATATACACACAGACAAACCTTTTCCTAATCAGAATTGCTTGAACAAAAATTGAGAAAAAAGTCAGTAAAATGAAGTGAGTTGTAGTAGTTTGCAGCTTACATGTGTCTGATAATCAAATTGTCATTGATTGTGTGTAGGATTTCTGCTAATACTTCAGAAGCTGGATAACTGGGACTGATCTTTAACCTGAAGTGGTACAGAAACATCCTGAAGATGCTTGTTCTGAGGATGGAAGGATTACTTTTTGGCCCTCCATCGTTGTTGCTTTTACAGTGAAGGAGGGAGAGAGAATTCAAAAAGCCAAACATTGCTGTAATTATTGTAGAAGGAAATGGCACCCCTGGAGTATTGTCAAAGGAGGGAAGACAACAGGATCTTCAGAAGGATGCTGATAAGTGTCACAGCTGACACAAAGGATGACCTCCTGAGGATGAAAACAACTATCACATGCAGATTCAGCAGTGCCCATCAAATGTGGTTATGCAACTTGGCATTAAGTGGCTCAAATCTAAACTGCCAGATGATTCCGGAATGGTTGGACATGGTGTTAATAAGCACAGAGCCATGAGCCAAGGACTCTGGCCGTAGACAGCCACTTTCTCCTGTGCCACTGGAGATCTGATCCCACCTGCTCTTCATCACTCTGACTCTAAACCCATTATCTGTTCTAACGAAGCTGTGCCTATGGGTGTTGCCTATTCTGTTTCTGTCAAAATGAGAAAGTGAGGCAGTTTATCCTAAAGCATATAGATACTGCTGCTTAATCTTTTTTTAACCCAGCTCCTTTTAAGTGCAACAAGTCACATTAGGTTTATTTTGAAATGTCTGATAGAAAACAGAGCTGATTGACAGACCCACACACCATCCTGCTCCCCCATTACTCCACAGGTGGCCTTTGCCAGGGAGACAGACAAAGCTTGCCAGATGCTGTAACACCTGAAGTCCCTCTAAGGAAAATCACCAGATGTGTGTGCCCACAGCCCTTAGGATAGATACTGGTAAAATTTCTTCCAAGGGTGACACTAACCTTTAGACTAGACTAAACCTACTGTGTTAGGAAAAAAAAAGAAGAACAACAACAAAATTCTCAGAAATTCCAGTCTCTACCTTCATTCTTCTTTGGAAAAAAAGTCTGCCTAGTGACATTACTGCTCAAAATACAGCTACGGTAAAATGTCCTCAACTGTTTCTGAGAAAATGTCAATTTCTCCCACATCTATTACTTCTAATATACAGATCATAAGGCTTTTTTGTATCATAGTAAGTTTATCTGACCTATCTGGAATTCAGAAAAAATGCAAATAATTTTCTAGCTTTTTTGTTTTATGAAGTTATTCAGAGGATAGGAAAAAAAATAAAAACTGCCTTGTAGACAAAGAGAGTGGGAAGCAATTTATCCTCCTGCTTCCTTATTATATAACCAATTCCTATTCTTAAGTGCACAAATAAAATAAGAGTAAATTGAAATAAATCAAATAAATTACATTGCACAATTTCAAGCTCTACATTATGTCTTGGCTGTTATAATATACATTATCATTAATGGCTTTCACTTTACAGTGCTGAAAGTCAGATTTGTTATTTTCATCTTCATTCCGTGACCTTTACTATCAGCATTGCTCACATGAAAGTATTAGTCTGCTGTCACACTTCAAGAAACCATGTAATAAGGTCAACTATGCATCACTCTAAGTCATCTAAGGCTATTTTACCAAATTTGCTTTGTGACAAATGTGTAAGATCACTGCAATTATCTACAGTGATAGTTCGACTTCATGCTATATACGATTCAGATTTCAATTATATTAGAAAATACTAGTGCCAGATGACTAGGGTAACATTTTATCACCATGAATTCAATATCCATTTAACTGAGATGCAACAATGGACAAGTTCAGTTTCTTAAATGAATACTTATATTCTGGAGAAATGTATAAATGAAAAAAATATTGTTATCTACCCTCCAATTAAAAGTGCTTATCTGTTTTTGGTTTTGATATTCATCAGGATTTGCAGGGTTTGGGGAAGTGTAGTGGTTTGATTAATGAAGGTTAGGTTTCATAAAAGACTTCAAAACTGAGAAAAGTGTTTTACTGCTGAACACTTAAATTTCTACGGAGATTTGTGAGATACTGCAGTATATCAAAGAAATCTGCATTAAGAGTATGCTTTTCCTTGTATTAAGGAAGACGGCAGGAGAAAAATGCTCTGTTCAGCAGCCACTGCCATAAAATGATATAAATGCAATTACATTACCAAGGGACTGCATTTTGACAACCCAAGAGGGCAACTACATTTTCTGCTTACAATATATAAAAGATCCCAAGCACTTGGGTCTCCTCAGTTTTTTGAGCTCTGATTGCTATTCCTTATACTGAGGATGGAGGAAGGTTTTATTCTGTGGCTGTAAAGGAAAAAGGAAGACACATTTTCAGTGGCAGTGGATGAGTGGAAAGGCCTCCATCGGGACCATCAGGTGACTGGCAGGACATTTACGTAACCAGAAGAGGTCCAATGCCACATAGCCAGTTGGTATCTCTGCTTTGCAAATCAGAATGCACAGTGGCTTCAGCTCTTGCTGCTAGTCCTAAATAAAACAGCCAGGTCATTGGATCACTAATTATCATCACCAACAATGGTAAAGGTCCAAAACCACTTGGTTAAAAGAACAACTTATGGAAAAAGGGACTTAAAACATATTGTGTGGGGTGTTTTTTTTTTTTTTTCCCTTCTCTGATCTTGAAGTTCTGAGAAGGTCAAATACTGATTCACTAATCAATTGCCTAGTCAAGGATTGCCTAGTTATTTAAGTTTTATAGCAGCTGGAGATATAAACTAGTAGAAATGGTATTCTGAGATAACCTATACATGTACACATCACAGAGTCAGAAAAAGCACAAAATTCCTTTCCTGTTCATCTATAATAAAAAGAGAAAAAAATCAAGCAGCTTATGCAGTTCTTACATCCACATTAACAGAAAAAAAAATTCTAAGGAGAGAATTTTCAGGAAAAAGCAATAAAATTAGGTGCTAATTTACTAAGAAATATTTTTAAAATTTAGTCTTGCCCAGAATCAGTGTAATAGAGACATAGTGGGATTCTGAATATACTGGGTGTAATACATATTATTTAGGGTTTATAGGATAAAATTAACAAAGGTTAATAGAATTAATATCAGGAAAGGAAACAGGAAGATCAGCCCATGCTGTGTGGGCAGTTTAGGAATGGAATCATTGGCACTTTTATCCACTCCCAGTAACAGATCAGTATACTGAGCCCTTAGGAGCATTCTGCAGAAAGCATGATATGTTCTGCCGTGGCGAGCAGACAGTTCAATGGCAGGGAAAAGCAACTGCTTTTCTACCTGTGATTTTTATGCTTGTTAACTTTCTTTCCAGTCCTTCTGTGGAAAGAACTCTTGGTAATAAAAGGCATTCTGTGTAAAAAAAAAAAAAAATTCCTATAAAATTACTTGTAAGTTTTGTAGACAAGAAAAGGCAATTATTTTCTTCCCTAGAAATCATTAATCAAGCTTTCTGTAGTGAAAAGTTTTGAAAGCATATAAAGCACACAAAGCACACATTTTTACAGAAAATGTAAGTTTTCTCTAAAGAAATGGGAACTATTATACATTTATGAATGTTTATACTGTTGTCATTATTTATTTTTGCTTCCATAATGATGCCTTATTTTAGGATAGGAAACTACCTCTGTTTCTGTTTTGTGCATTACTTGTGCATAGCTGATCTTCTGCTAAATGAGCAAAAAGTGTTTTTACAAGTGTACTAATGTTTCTTTCTCCTTCCCGTTTACCTAGTGCTTTCATTTTTCAGCCGAGTTCACTGATGGTTTCTTTTAGAGAGCTTAGAAACTTTGATTTTTTCAGCAAGCATCTTTGTCACCCATATGTATACTGCCTACTACCTGGTGAATAAAGAAACCAGAATGTAATAGGACACATCCTTCACGAGGATCCTGAGCAACTCTTGTGCACTTCCCGTTCCGAAGTCACACAGAATGATACATACATGATACAGGGCTGGTATAAGGTTGCTAGGCAGCTGCAAACACCTGTGCTAGGTCTCTTACTTGCATGCCCAGTCTGTACAAAAAAAAGCTGTGGGACTCCTGATGAGCTGTTATCCTTCAACTCATGAAAAACAATGTAGTCAGGCAACTGCATAGTATTAACTTTATTTATTCATGTCTAGATTTCCAAGCTAAAAGCCAGGCTCCAATCTGCCAATTGTTATGTACACACCATGGTAAAATAACATCTATACTGAGAAGTCTACAAACGAGGCATACAAAAAAAAAGCAAAAAAAATGAGAGGCACACGCAGGAGTAACTTGCCTTTGTCTAAAGAGCAAAGTCAAGAAGACTGCGCAGTAGGGTCAGTACTGTGGCTAGTAGGTCATCACCTAAAATATAGCTCACTAACATTAAAACTTATTTTCTTTCTTTTTCTTATATGCCATAATTAATTTAATAAAAATACTTAAAATGAGATTTATTTGCAATGATGTGCTTAGTCATGGCATTATACTTATCAAAAGACCATGATTATATAAGGCCCACATGTCAAAATTTATATTATTTAGTTCTAAATATAAATATACATCTTCATATATTCAAACTCTAGATTAGAATAAGATTTTATCAGAGGGCATACCATTCTATCCCCATAAATCTGCTGCCAAATAATCTGAATGGGTATTTTGCATAGTTAACACTGCATGAATTTGATGTGCATAGATTTATCCAACTTCATACTACTTTACACTAAGACATCTAACTTAACTCATTCTTTATTTCCTTGGGGAGTACAATCAAAACCTGCACATGGCAGCCCGGTTCATCTCTATTGGACATACTGATTCAGTCAAAAAGAAAAGGATAGTATCTCATGTGTTTCAGCTAGCACAGTTCAGCTAGAGTAAATACAATATACAACTTTGAGCTGGCAACACTGGTCTCAGTTCAGCAGAGGATATGTGCACTCTTCCAGATCATTAAAATACCAACAGGCTGGATTTTCTCACCCCACGGCATGTCTATGTCCTGAGGGAAATTTCTCTTACAGTCCAGTTTCATGATCTGTTTGAGACAGCAAGATACAGTGCCGTGACTGAAAAGGGACATCCCACTCTTCTCTTACCACCAGCCTGCTCAGTTTCATGACACCATGTATCCCCTTGGGCTGCAGTAAGCATTTGTAGAGCTGCACTCAAAACTAGTCAGGAACTGGTGTCAGATCAAAAAAAAAAAAAAACCCAGCACAATGAAAATTAGTTGGATTCCACAGACTGAAATGAGAAACTGCATGAGATGAGGAATAGGTGAAACTGTCCCTTTTGGTGGATGATCATCCATGATTCAAACATATTTACAGTCTTGGCTTTTTTAGAGATTTGCCTCAAAATGTGTTTATTTTTTATAAGATATTTTTTATTTTGTCTATAAATCTAGTATCCCAGGTTATTTGTTCCTCAAAGTACTCTTCCTAGCCCATCTCATGAATCCATTCATAAGTCTGTTCAGAAATTATTGGCCAAAATAAATCTGTGGCACATGACTTACCATAAGGTGCTTGTCTACCAGCCATATGGGTAGCCCAACTGTAGAGCTTCTCAGACTTCATGACTGCACTTTTCCAGAATGTCTTATATCAAAAGCCTCCAGTTACATGGTAGTCAGAGCCTTCTCCTTTTGTATGTCCAGGATTTTGTATTCATTCTGTGCAGCTGATCTAAGCATCCTACTCAGGGATATTTCACTTTTGGTAAGGGAGAATTTTCTCAGCTTATCAAGAGAGGATGTATAACTTAATATCACTGCAGCCACCAGGCTCATTTTTGCTAAAAATGCTTTGTTTGTGTAATAAAAGTTCCTGTAGAGTGCACTGGAAGTAACTCTACCCTGCAGCACTACTAGGTGTGCCCTGTCCTAACACTGCCATTTCTCCTGGCTGCCTGCTCTGAGCTCTTCATCCTTTCAGAGCTCCTAGGTCTGGCTTACAGGGCGGCATGATCTTCATTGCAGCCTCTCCTGTCTCCTGGCTATAGGCTGTAATTCTTCATAAACTTGAATTGACTTTGCTTCTCTCTAAGTTATACACTCCAGGGAATTTTTTTTCAAAAGACTCCAGAGGAAGTCATATCTTGAAGAGGATGAAGTCCCATGCTATTTATGATCAAAAGTTTAGAATAGCAATTTATATAATTGTAAAAATGTGTGGCCCTTTCATGGTGAGTTGACGTTGGCTCTCTGTCAGGTGCCACCAAGTGACAATCTCAGTCCCCCTCCTCAGCAGGACAGGGAGAGAAAATAAAATGAAAAACTCATGGGCTGAGATAAAGGCAGCTTAATATAGAAAAGCAAAGACCATACGGAAGAAAGGAAAAGCAGAGGTTTATCCTCTACTTCCTGTCAGTATGCGATGTCCAGCCCCTTCCTGGGTAGTAGTGCCTCA
>VYZQ01033586.1:14197-31615 GCA_013400655.1 Mystacornis crossleyi | reverse complement strand
CCCCCCCACCCCTTTCACTAGACAGATACATCAACAAACAGTAGGAGGGCTGACTCATCTCCACTGATAATAGCATGCAGGATAATTTTGCCATGTGACTCACTTTCTTCTTTCAGTCTAAAAGACATTTGAAAAAAAGAGTGGCAATAATTTAAAGAGATTTGCCATAAACAGGATTTACTAAAGAAAATAAAATCCTTGCTTTTATCTCATCTTTAAAAAGTACAGGAAAGAGAAAGCCTACTATGATGTTCTAGCATTTTATAATGTTACTGAATAATGAAAATATTCCCTTAGCGAGTAAACAGAACATATTTGGGGAAATGTATTTGCAGGGAAGAATTTTTACCTCTGTGCACATCACTGCTTTCTTAGTCTGTCACAGAAAAATAATGCTCTTTGTTACCTCCTGCACTTCAATAGCTAGACCCTCATCTAACCTTGACCAAGGCCATGACATAGAATGAATTGATAAGACATACTTCATTTAGGATTAAGTGACGGGACTGACAGAGCCTAGAGGGGCTTGCCATCCTCACAGAGAATTTATCATCACTTGTAGGGAAGAAAAACAATATGACTTGGATTAGTAGATTATAAACCTGTGAAAGCCTGATTCTCATCTTTTACCACTGATTTTGAACAATACCAATATTCTGAGAACTTTTTATGATCCAATTTTGTACCTATTATTTCAATGCGATTTCACTGTTAGCCATAAGTAATAATTTCTTCCCTATTCCTTTTTCACTGACTGTAACAGTGCCTTAGTTTACTTTCCAAGACTTCTTTTGGTTTCCATGTCTGTTTTTGTTAGCACAGAGATAATTGTGTGCTACAGTTTAGCCTAAATTTTCAAGTGTGAATAAGAAAAAGAAGGAATCCGTGTTGGAGGTTAACATCACTTCCAAATTCTTGACAACTATGTTTTGAAAATACATCTTTGTTAACGAATTTTTCATTGTATGTCCTTTCTATAGCAAATGGCATTGTATGTTTCATATGTGACAGAGGTGACTTGTGCGAGCATCCAGTCTAAAAGTCTTGACTGAGAATTTTCTCAGCTCTTAGAAGAAAAAAGTCACTTGTTAGTTGGATAGCTAAAGCTGATCCTTCTCTTCAGGTTAATCATCTTTTGTCTTCTGAGCTGTAAAAGTCAAAGTATTTCTTCAAAATAGTTTTAATTGGCATTTATGGTAGGAATTTGAGGATGTCAGTTACAGCAGCATACCAACATCAGCAGTCGGGGGAATACACCATAATGATGTATATTTATTTTGATTTTTATGCACTGCACACTAAATGAAGTTTTTAAGGGCTATATTATAAAATGTGGCACTTATTTTAGAAGCATCACACCTGTTAATCAATTTCATAAAACTCATTTCTCTTCTGTAAATGCCTATGAACAGTTTTCTTTTAACAAGCGGTCCTGAAACTACTTGTACCCTTATCAATTATTTAGATTGCAATTTCAATACATGGCAATGAAACTGTTCTCTAGCAATCTGTGAAATTAAGAGTGTCATTTTCCTGGTGGACTTTTCAGGAGACTGATGTAAATCCTGTTGAGCTTCTTACTCAGGGTAGAACTCCAACATGAAAAAATGTGCTATTAGAGAAGGAAATACCTGTATAACTTGTTTGTCATAAAATGTAAGATTCATTTCAATGATTCTCATGAATTTATGATAAAAATTCTAGCTTTGCTGCAGATATCTTTTGAGACCTTGAACAAATCATTCAAACTGCCTACTTTATTCCCCTGTCTGTAAAACGGAGAAACTGTTTCCTTTGTCCCAAATTTATAACATCTTGTTTATCAGTGCTTCACATTTTTCAAATCCATGATGTGTTTGTATAGGTCCTAGAGCAATGGAAGTTTGTTGGTAACTGTGACTTTGACACACATTCATAATTGAAATATATACGAGAAGCAACAGGCTGGTTCTGTAGCCTGGATGGCATTTCAATAGAGTAACTCCTTTTCTTACATGCCTATCATATAACTGAAAATGATGAGCCTTTCCAAGTACTTACAGCTTTCGGTAGGTTAGCTCTACGAAGGTCTTTGCAAGTCCTTCCACAGACAATATATCTCCTTCATTTAATTTTCCAGACATGTACATTCTATGGTGATGAATTCATAACCAAGATTAAATGACTAGAGCTTGACTGAATAAAGTCATAGTTCTACCCTCTCTAGGAACTCCAGAGCTCCCAGAATTTCTGTATGCTCAGTTTTCATTAATTTTAATATAGCAGTTCCTGTTAATGCAGTTTTGCTGACCACTTCCAAAAGGACTTGTTCACTCACCTATTTCTTTATTTTCTGTCACAGTATTTTTCATGGAACTGTGCTTGATAACATAAAGTAAATCTTTAGTGCCTTTTTCTTTTTCTGCTGATCTACAAATGGATTAGGTGAGCATGTAGAATGTATATCATGATTGATCTTTCCTCTCATAGACCTTGCAGTGTAATTTTTACAGTATAAACATGGAGGTGAATGTATGCTGATGGGTAGTTCTCTGTTGGGGTGAATTTAGCGATGTGTTTTGTCTGATCTCACAGCTCACTCCTTTGCTAGAGCCTGACAACTGCCCTCTCCTCTATTCAGGCACAGGCTTCCCCTTCTTCCTTTGCACCATTCCTGGTTCTTGTCAGGTTCTTGGAGGAGCTGAGTCTGCTCACTAAGCCAGTAGAAAATCAACACCTGGAAACCTAAAAATAAGAATTTGGGAGTATCTGCTTACTGAGAAAGCAGGAAAATTATTGTACTAAAGGGTGGTGAGATATTAGACCACCTCAATAACACAATGAATACATTTGGAAAATCCTGACATAGATTTTCTTCATTATTTTTCAGGCCAGAATAGGAGGGACATCCTGGCCCACAGTATGGAGTTAAGACTGCAACACTAAAAGCGTTGTCTTCAGTTTATTTGAAGTCTCACCCTAAAAGCTTACAGTTGGTGATATAAAATTCATTCTTTCAGTTAAAGCAATTGCCTATTATCAAGCTGGAGTGTGTAAATGTAAGTAAAATATATGATTTTTTACTTTCTCTCAGTATCTTTTGGGTAAAGAGATTTACATTTATCAATATAATAACTTTAACAGTTCTTTCTGGAACAGATATGAGCCCAAATAAAAGGAAATTATTTCCTTCACTCTAACAATATATTTAGCAATATGTTTAAAGTTTCTGTTGCGCATAAGACTGTAGTGATAATTAGTTATCTGTGATGTTTTCCAAGAGAAAAAAAAAAATTAGGCAACAGCTTGAATGCTTTATAGAATAGGGCCTACCCACCTCAGTCAAATATAAGTAATGCACTGACTCTGTCTTAAAAAAAAAAAAATCTTTGCTAGACACTGAAATGGAGTTTTAGTCAGAGTTCAAAAACATTCACCCTTCTAATCTTGCTGTGTGAAATATCTTCTCAGTGACCTGCCAATTAGTAATGAAAGCTGAAGTGGTTTATGAGTCAGCGAGAAGAAAAAAAGAAACGAGGGCAAGTTTGCTCTGATATTTTAAATCTTAAAAGCAGTACTAATTTTTAAAGCTAATTCTTTGATGATTTTAGTTTGCATTTCCCTAAAAATTGCTTGACATTCTTCAATTTTGACCAGTGTTTCTGAGGCATGTGGTGATTCATCTGAACAAACAAATGGGATGAATACTGATAGGTAATGTAATACACAGAATGTTAAAAATACCACGTTTTCTCTAATTCTTATGAAACAGAAATAAAGATAGGTGTAGTATAAAATGAAAAGAGTAAAATTCTGTGTTTGGGAAGGTTTCTCCCTGATCAACTGGTAGAACTCATATTGTGTTTTGTTTGTGTTCTTGAGGAAGCCAAACCTAAATAAGAGGTTATTCTATTGACTAAGATTTTTCTCTGTGTGTGTGTGTGTGTGTGTGTAAAACTCTTAATCTTTTAAAGAATAACTTTATTTATCTATTTTATTTCTAACAAGTTACAAAAGGTTGCCAAATATATCTTTTCTATCTTTATAGTTAGGCAAATAAATGTTATGGAGGAGTTGTAATGCTTCCTATTTCCATCAGAGGGTACTATAAACATGCCTAAAACTTAATTCTTTTGTCTTTACATGCAAAGAAGTGGATATTTCTTTCTGTGTGGAATTTCCAGATGATTTTCAATGCTTATAAATTCTGTGTAGCATTACATATATTTGCCTTGCTGAAAACAGGAGTGGTTTATGTAGTCTCATTAAAAACATTTGAAAACAAGTTTAACTAACGTTCTACTTTCCTTGTAAACATTCACTGGATATTCCCTTTTAAAGAGGAGTTTTGTTCCAAAACTTCTGTATATAAAAGAAGGTAAAAAATATTCCTCATGTAACAAAAATCTTACACATCTTGGCAGTCAAAATATACTGTCTTTCTCAGTGGATACAGAAAGCAATCCTGTCAGCAGAGACAGAGCTTGAGATCCTGGAGTGGTGTGCTTGATGTGTCCTGTGCAAACAGGTTTTACAGCAAAGCAGCAGTGCCTGGCTGCTCTCAAGGCTGACACTCTCTGGAATAAGAGCCACTGGCCACTGGCTGCTGCCTCTGTGCCTGCACCACGCTCATCCCTGGAGCAGAGGCTCTGGTGGCTTCCCAGGGGTTTTGGGGTCAATCACCTGCGTTGCTCATCTTTGTTCTTATTTTCACATTATTTTCACAATTCCTTGAGGCCAGTTACTTGTCTGTATGGACAGTGGCTGTTTGTACGCCAAAGGCATTATGAGTGTGCAAGAAGGACATATTTAATATTTCTGTCGTTCTTGGATGACAGACTTGGTTCTGTATACACTTTGTCATCCAGGCACAAAGGAGCAGTGGTGCCACAAATAGTCACAAGTAAGAAGTAAGGGGAAGTGAGCAGCTCATGAGGAATTTCTGGGAAGAAGTGTGTTGGCAGGGTGTGGCCCAGCCCAGCCAGGAGCAAGGCAGGGTGTGGGGGCAGCCTCAGGCTTCGACCATCTCCTTTGGGACAGGGCCAGGCCAGGCCCAGCAGGGGCCTCGTCCCGCAGGTGGGCTGAGCTTGGCAGGGTCAGTTTCCCGGCAGGGCTGGGGGGAGATGGAGACCAGCAACGGGGAGATGGAGACCAGCAACAGCAACAATGATCTCTGGGGGGCTGGAATGGGTCTTGGGCCGTGGCAGGATGGGGAAGGCTCTTGAGGAAGTGCATTTGAGATGGTCAAAGCAGACACAAGCTCAGACCTTCTGTCGTGTCCAGCCTTCATGCTCTTCTCCTTAGACAGCACTGTCCACTCTGGCTCAGTTCTGTTGGCAGTTTGCAGACAGGTGGATGTTCAGAAGTAAATTAAATACCGTTCTAAAGCACAAGATTAGAACAAATAACTATATGAATATTCACATGGTAAGAGTTCAGTCTCTTTTTTTAGAGTTGTCAATAAGAAAATGTTTAATTTTCATCAGAGGAACCTGTGTGTAGTAGTCTGTCCGTGTAATTATAATTTTGTGACAAAACAGATACTATTTGTTGTTCCATGGGGCTTATATGTTGTTTCATGATGAACATAAAATGAGCATAAATTCTGGGTTTATGTGGTCTGGCAAGTTGAAGACAAACAGTCTTCTGCCCAGGCTTGGCTGAAATAAAATCTACCCAGATGTAATTCTGCATCAAAAAAACCCCCAGGATTAAAAAACATTGTCTGTGCATCAAACCTTCATATTGCAACATGAATATTTTGATAACATTGTGCACTCCTAACAGAACCATAGAATCAGAGAATCATAGGTTCATAAAAATATACTGAGTTAGAAATGACCCATCAAAACCATTGAGTCCAACTCCTGGCCCTGTGCAGGACACCCCAAGAACCACATCACTGCAGTGGGACCATTTATAGGGTAGAATGTTATTTGGCTTATGGAAAGTGAAATTGGCACATAGAAATCAAACTCTGTTTGAATAGTTAATGGGAAAAAAAAAAAACACAACTTCTTGAATAGGTTATGGAAAATAAATTTTATCAGACAAGAAATATATCAGCAGGAAGTAGTGCTTCAGTCTTATTTTGTTCACATTTTAGAATCATACATTCAGTTTGTGTTTGCATTAAGTTCATATACACTACATGTAGTTTATGTACAACCAATCCAACAGGGTTCTGATACCTGCTTTAAGCAAAGCTAAAGGCTTTCCATCTCTACAGGTAATAAAGGGAAAATTTATTTCAGAACCCATTTTCCTGCATATACAGCCACCATGAATTTGGGAAAGGGGCTCTGAAGTAAGACTAGCCCCATATCCCCTCTATACATCCCATTTCCTGTACAGCTGAGTACTGAAATAGAGGAGACCCTGCTTCCACAGACCAGTTTTGAACCTCTTTCTCAACAAAGTATCCCTCCCCCATTTTCTGAAACTCCACACATGTATTTCTTCTCAGCCAGCTGTCTTCTCGCATTATTTACTGTCACTCATTTGGGGTTTTTAATGGTTATTATTTTTAATTTTCCTTGGCTATTCAAAATTTTGTTTTGCCTAGGTTTTTTGAAGTTGTGGTTTGGTTCTTACTGACTATGGAGTTTCTTTCTGACTTCTTGCTCAAACCTCTCCAAAATGGCCAGAGCTCATTTTATTTCATACCAGACTTTAGGATTATTATGAGAAATAGTCGTGTCTGAAGTGTATCTGTATTCACATTACGAGTGTTTGCTATCATCTTTGGATAGAATGAATTACCTGTTTCCCTCTAGGAAGTGAACCTTGGTGACTGGCTTTCCCTTTGATACCTTAATACTCAAGTGGATATATCACATCCAAAAAGTAACAAAAGTATTTGTTATCATCCGGTGCTACAAATCACACCAGAGTGATTTTGCAAAAAACCCGGCATTACAGAGTGGGTGAGGATGGCAGTGTCCTCAGGAGTTTGTGTAGTCCAGTGCCGCAGCTCGAGGCAAGGTCAGCTGGAGTGGGTTGCTCAAGACCTTGTCTGGATAGATTTTGAGTATCTCCAAGGCTGAAGACTCCAGAACCTCTCTGAGAATCCAGCTTCAGAACTCGATCACTCTTAGAGTGAAAAGATTTTTTCTTATGTTTAAATGTGATTTCCTACCTTTCAGGAAATATATCTAGAGGCAGAAATCTTAAGGAGTAGCTCAACAAAACTGGACTGGATTACTAACTGGAAAAGCAGCACTACCCCTTTCTATTGCTACTATATTCCTATATACTTCTCTCATAATTTTTTTAAGAAACATTAAAGCCAGTGCTTGAGTATGATTTTGCATTAAAACAAGAAATGAGTCATTCAGTGGTAGCTGGAATTGTATAGATTGCTTAAAAAGAAATTAACATCACCTGTTAATGGTAATGTAAGTAAATGTAAGTAAATGTAAGTAAATGTAAGTAAAGTCAGAATCTGATTCATTTGATAAAAAATACCCGAAAAGAGGTCAGGCTATATATGCTTAGTTTAGATTTTTAAACTGTAGAGAGAAAGGAAAAAAGTGGTATAAAGTCTGCCAAAATCTTGATATGTGAGCTTTAGAGGCATTGGCACTGAATGTCTTTTTAACCTTCGTATCTGAGTGCGCTGAACTTAGTAGAGTATGGAATTCTCTGTGCTGTGCATTCTGTATAGGTAAATAACAAAACTGTCATTGTACTCAGAGGTACAGGATTAGTGCCTCTATTTTTTACTGGGGAAGAAGCTTTTTCCTTACTGTTATTGTATCATCATATAAATATAGCAGTGTTATTGAAAGCCTGAAGCTTCATGCCACTGCTTTGCTCATCTTCTTAAATTCAGTACCACATGGCAGATTTCTGTGGAGCCTTATCTCTCAAGCCAAAAAGAAAAGCATGATCACAATAGTCAGCTTGGCTTTTCTTCTCATCTCTGTATGCACTTTAGTGCAGGAGAAGTTCAGACACCACAGAGCTTCAAATGGTTTCTTTCAAAGGCATTAAGAAAGGGAAACAAATATTGAGCTGTTACAAAGAAGTTTTCAACCAGTGCATGTTTATTAGGCTTACTTTATTCTACCCAGCATAGTCAAAGACATCTGATTAAACTGTCCCAAATAAAAAAGACAAAGCTTGGTTCAGTCTGTGCAGACAGATAAATAATTTTGTGGGAGATTTCTATCATCTCTCAGACTCTGTACTGGAGACTTGTTGAGACATTTCAAACAGAATTTGCACATTGCCAGATACAGTCCTGTTCAGAATATGCTAAAATGCTGTATCTGGCTAACTGGAGATAGAAAAGATTGTTTCTAATCACTGCATGACATTCTTTGCAATTCTTACAGATATGCAGATGTATTCCTTGCTTTACATGTATTTCCAGTGAAAGTACTAGGAAAAGTAACAAGAATAAGAGTGGGCCAGTATAGCAGCAGAGATTTATGTGCAGCACAGCATACAGTGACCTTCTTGTGACCCTTGTTTGAGTATCCCACTTTAATCTTCATATTCGCTAATGTTTCAGCTGTGTAATAACTCACTTTTATTTACAGATAGCCAATATTTTTGGAAGGGACTATTGAAAGGCAAAAAGAAATGTTGAATAGCGTATTCATTAAGGTGGAGACAGAAAAGGACTTAGATCCTTATCTGTAAGTTTTCTTGAGATCAACACAACACTATATCTCCTTTACCTTCATGGTTTTTTCATTTTTTCAATAAATAAATATCTTTCATACAAGAAAAGTTGATTCTTATTGAGTTAGGGAATTTAACTGGTCCTTTTTTCTCCATGGGGCAGTATGAAAATCACCAGGCCAAATCACTTTTTGTTTCTTCATCTGCTTACTTTCTTTTGAACTGCTGACTAGTGAACAGTGTGATACTGCAACCAAACAGTGCTGTTACTGTCAATGTCTGCTCCTCCTTTTCATCTATTCATTAAGTTGATATTTATGCAAGTTCATCTATGAGACAGATAATTTAGCTTTAATTTTCTGTCAACCAGTATTGCCACCTTAGCCACACATCATGCTCTTCTGCTTGGAGATCAAGACCTGGAAGAAGTTGCAAGAGGAGACTGCAACACTACATCTACAAGAGTAAAAGAAAACTTACTGCAATCTCCTTTGAAATACAAAATGATTCTTTTGATAATATGCTTTTCTTATTGAAATGACACATGTGGTGGAACCTTTGCTACTGAGTTTGGGGAACATCCACTTACCTTAATGACAGGGATGCTTTGTGTATATGCAAACATCAATCAGCACTCCGCCGGAATTTGCACCTAGGAGTTTTGTCCAGCAAAATTCACTTACTAATAAGTATATAAAAGAAATTAAATTATTTAATTTCTTTCCATGAATCCTCTTTTATGTATTTTCCCATTCTAAGCATTGTCTTTTCTTCCTGCTGTTTACACCAACAATTACTGACAAAAGTAATGGCTACTTACCTGTTTCATCCTCATTAATCACATCATTTGGCAAGTTCTCCTTTGAGTGTCTCTGCATGAATATCAATAGCATCGTGCCTCTCACAAAGAACTTGTGGCCAGCAGCACAGCCTGTGAAAAATTAACTTCCTCATTTATGATATTTCCATTTAATTCTTTTCGTTAATAGACCAAAACAGTTTCAAAAAATGTTACCACCCACTGCTGTCTGCACTGGAGGAGAGCAAAAGTGAATCCCTGTGAAGAGAAGATTATTTCAAAGATGATGTCTTTACTGGAAAATAATTACCTTAAAATGTAGTGAGCAGATTCCAAATCCACAGCCTGCTTTATCTCTTTCCCAGTGAGCATTTACTCTGGCTGCCACTCCTCCCCTCTGCCACCAGTCAGTACCTCACGAGCAAGCCCAGCACCATTTGTGGCTGGTTCCCTCTCACCCAGGAGGTTGTTACCAGGCTGTGTTACTCCTTGTATACATGGGAATGCCTCTTTAACTGGAGGTGCTCACATTTTTCTAACCCTTTCATTCTGTCTCTAGGAGAGAGACAATAAAATTAATTAAAGTAGGTTTTATTGCACATTTGGGTAAGTGATGGGCCTTTGCGGATCTGGATCAGCAGTCTCTGATTTCATATTTGCATGAGGCTAATAAAGAAAACAAGACAATTGATATAATACTCTCTGCAGACAACATTTCTGTAACTGATGGCACAACCTTCATGGCCACAGTGCTGCAATGCATTAACTTACCACTGCAAGGAGACTTGCCTCTTTGTGATGGTTTTGGGAGACTTAACGTGAAACTGCTTTGTACACGCCTATATAAGTAATGGCCAATAAAAAATGGGATGATTCCACTTGGAATTGGTTTTTAATCAGAATTCCTCTCTGGGCTTTTATTTGGGAAAAGGTGCAAGAATCTTCTTACTGCCTTTCTGCATTCATTAATAATTGATTTATATTTCCTTTTATTTTCAAAAGTAAAAACCCTGTCAGCTCCAGAGTGCAAAGTGAACATTGCCTGGGGTGGAAAGAGGGGAATGTGTCACTGATCTTTTCTTGCAGAAGCAATCTGGCTGATTTTAAAGTCTGGTTTAGAAATATGCCTTAGACCACTCTAAAAATCATTCAATTTGGAGGAATGATATTTGAAAAATGTAATTATTAATTAACATGCTTAGGTAGTGTACCATTTGTACAGCATTTGGGGTTCTTAACAACACTCAGTAAAGCTGTATCGTTTACAATAACTAGTGCTTTGCGAAAAGGAAAAGGTATTTGTGGAGGGAATGATGCTCTAAGTGAATAGTTAAAACTATCTGGAAGGAAATTGTGTAATTTTAATTCTCTTAGAGAAATTGAAGTAGTTTCATTAAGAAGAGTGAGACTCTCTATAAGAGTCTGTTACAGTTTTTCTGATTATTAAATTATGATAATACACGTGTGTAGTAATGCACAAAGGGGATGTTATACACGTGGTCTTATAGGAAGCCAGAATACAGTGATACCATGTCCTAGCATTCAAGGTATGAAGTTCAAAGCTGCTGAGTGCCATAAATGATTGAAATAATCTATAAAATAGTCTGATCATATTGATAAACCTTTTTCAATATTGTTGCTTATTTTCTTGCCAAAATTTTAGCTTTCCATTACAAGAAGTCAAAGGTGAAACTGATTTCCTTCTTCCTTTTAGTCAACTGGCAGTTGAAGAGAGTTTCTTCACACCACAGCTTTATTGCAAGAGGCTCATGCAGAAACAGTGGTGCTCTCAAGAATGAGGGTGCCTTCTCTCTGACTCCATACTCCTACTCACACCTCTTTGCCCAGGTTCCATATGATAAAGGTGCAGGCTTGACGATGGGGGCACAAAAAATTCATCTTGAGGCACTCCTTTCCATTTGCTCCACTCTCAGGCTTTCTACCTTCTCTAGCAGTCACATTGATACAGATATAAATGGATCCATGCGAGGAGGGAACTGCTTTTGTCTTTTAATGGGCCTGTTTCCTGGTGGGATAAGTGAATTCCCAGGCAAGCTATTCAAATGTGAGAAATGTACCTTGGACCGTTCCTAAATGCGGTCCTTTCCCCTTACTATTCTTGTAGATACATAGTCACTTTTGAGGCAATATAGATGGTATCACGAACAGCTTATAAGTCTCCTATGCCAAATAAAGCTCCAACTTGTACAACACAATTTGTAATTCGGGCTGTAAAACTGTTCAGTTCTTTTTGCTGAATATTCGAGCAGCAGTTTGTGACAAGCCTCTATGTGGATGCCCAGAAAAAATCTTGTGCGTGAGATGCTCATTTACCCTCATGTGAGACATTGTTGTCTCTCTCGAATCCAAGAGCCTTTTCCTGGCTGTGGTTTGAAACACTTGCAGTGCTGCAGAGAGAGAAATTGAGTGTCAGCATCCCCTGGATGCAGTGGCCAGTGAGAGGGGTCCAGCTGAACAGGGGACAGGCAGAACATCAGAGTGCACACTTGTGTAAAGATGGATTATGCTGCATACTGCAAAATCTTCTTTTTAAAGCAGCAGTCAAATCAGTTTGGCATTTGGGGTTCTTTTTAGCTCCCAGCAAAGCTGGTTGGAGCTCAGCAGCAGACTCCAATGACAAAAGGATAAGGCATTAAATAACATGCTGCACAGCTTTTGTGTTAGTTGAAAGGGATCCAGGCAGACCTTTGCCAGAGTGATTGTGGATATGGTACTTTTCCAGAAGAGTTTGGAGGGGCTCAGGCTTGGCCAAAGGAGTACAAATCAGTTCAAACCTAAAATTGTGCTAAATTTTCCAAAACGTAAATGACAGACAACAAAAAAGCATGAGAAACATTGAAGCTATAATCCAAGTTAACATCTGAGCAGAGTACAAAAGAAAGATGCAGCTGGTTAAATGAACTTTTTTTCTAAAGAAACTTCAGTTGTAATTTTTTTCATATTGAATTTTAAAAATAGTCTCCACTTTACCCTCTTAGTGAACTGGAAAAGAACAAATGACAATAGCATAGCAATTTGGGGGACAATTTTCCTTAAATACATGTTCTATTCGATATTGAACCCTTTTGATATTTAGAAGTTTCAGGACACAGTTCTCTGAAAGAAGCTGCATAAATTGTGGAATTCTGACAATACCGTTTGGCCTAATAGCTACTTGATCATGATTCCTTGGTGGATCCCACTGTTCTGGCTGATTGGAAAGCTCTCATTGCATACAATAATGCTGAAATGCCAGTCAAACTGCCGTGGGTAGGGTTTCATGTGCTTTGTCATTAAGCCCTATTGTCAGGGTCTTTGTCACCTGGCTGTAAAATCATTCTTAACTGAGGGGACATGCACAAGCCTGGAAGCACATCCACTTGGCTATTTTTGCATATTTTTCAAAGCGCTTATTCTCTTTTCCTGCTTTTTCTTTATTTTTTAGTCTTTTTCATTTTAACAAGAAGAAAAATGAAGCCCATTCTCCCCAAAATCTAATACTCAAAGTTCAGATAAGTTGGGCTTTTTCAGGCAAGTTAATTTTTTTTCCTGACTTGGCTTCCAGACTAACCCTCACCAAAGGGTCTTTTTATTCTTTCCTCCCAAAAAAATGTCTTAAGAACACTTAGAGGCATCTGTCATGTTCAGGACCATAGTCTGCCAGACCTTTCAGATGAGTTTATAGTTGATATGCCTATGGCATTTCTTTGATGTTGATGGCCAACTAGATCGACCCACTTGTTGTGCACTGACTCACTCTAAATAGTGCCATATTGCAGCTGTTATTCCATTGAAATAAGTTGTCACTGCTGGTATAATAATCTAAGAGAAAGGTGACTGTAGTATTCTCTAGAAATAGTTGAAATTTAACAGAAATTTAAGTTGGTTTACCTGTAGTTTTTCGTGCATATTTAAAGTTTTTTCTTTTCTTTTGTAAGTACTGAGGATCTTATATACTGTTTATGTCCGGCATATTACTTAATTCCATTTAGCACTGGGCCTTTTCTTTGCAGAGAAGAGGAAAACATTTTCTAATAAAGTGTTTTCTGTATATGAGCAAACACAAGCAGAGCTCAATAAATAAATAAATATAGCTGAACCACTCTTCCTTTCTCCCTTTATGTGTTTTGTGTTACTTTTTCTCTCTTCCTTTCTTTATCTACCTGATCTATCTTCATAGTTGTGCTCAACTAGCTATATTCAAAGTATTATTAAAACTCAGTATTAAAGAACAGTTTTTATCCTTACACACTGATCTTGTAATTTAATTATATATTAAGATTCCATTTAGAAATAATATTAAGATGTTTTAATAAAATCATATTGGAACCCAACAATTCAGCAGTTTGATTAAAACAATATTTATTCTGACTCTGGAAATAGCCTTGTGATTCTTCATTATCTGTCATATAAAGATGAATTAGTTATTAACGCATTATCTTACAATGTACTGATCAAGTTAGTTTAAAATGTGCTGAAATTTTGCTAAAAATTATTTTGCTCTGTTTGCAAATGAAAGGGTTTTTAATTTATCTCAACATTGCCAACAGCAGAGTTACACAGACAAGGGGTCAGAGACCCTCTCCTGTTGTATTCAAAGTCCGTTTGTGTTGACAACTCCACGACACATTCTTTTTTTAGAGACCAAGATACACCTCTGCCTTGGGCCAGTGTCCTGCTTTCAGCTGGGACAGAGTTAATCTTCTTTCTAGTGGCTGGTGCAGTGCTGTGTTTTGGATTCAGCACAAGGATAATGTTGATAACACAGTGATGGTTTAGTGATGTTGCTGAGAAGGGCTTACTCTAAATCAAGAACTTTTCAGTTTCCCGTGCTCTGACAGTGAGGAGGTGCACAAAAATCCTGGAGGAAACACAGCCAGAACAGCTGACCTGAACTGGCCAAAAGGATTTTCCATACCTCAAAACATGAAGCTCAGTATATGAACTAGAGGGAGTTGGCTGTGAGCCATCAAGCACTGCTCAGGACAGGCTGTGCATTTGTCCACAGGTGGGGAGGAATTGGGTTGTGCAGTACTTGTTTTTTTAATTGGGGTTTATTTTTTTTTAATTGCAATTATTATTATTACCATCACTATTAATATTATTATATCTTAGTATAATTAGTATTATTATAGTCTATTTGATTTCAATTGTTAAACTGTTCGTATTTCAACCTACAGAGGTTTTTTTTTCTTGCCTGATTCTCCTCCCCATCTCACAGAGGAGCACGTGAGCCAGCAGCTGTGTGTTCCTTAGTTGCTGGCTGGAATTAGAATTAAACCAGGCAGGCACATGGAAGGACTTAAATGTCAAGTTCTTTTGGATGCTAGGACTCATGACCCAGAGTGGGTGACGAGGATGTGGACTTCTGCTCCCTGACACAAGCCCTCCTTCCCCAAAGGTGGTGGAGTGCCTTGTCTTTGTTACAGTGTGAGCGCAACAGCACAGGAAAGGTAAATGTAGTAAATTCAATGTCAGCTTGCAGCCCCTTCACTTTCACTTGCATTTCGTACCTGCCGCTCAGCTTTTCCTTCCCTCATCTTGGTGCAGCTCTACACAGCAGCAGAAAACTCCCCTCGACTGCCTTTGCAACCACACTGCAGTTCTGTAACGCCACGGGAGCTGGTCCTGCCGCCTGCCTCAGGATGTCTGTGTGCCCACGAGGCAGCGGCGTCAGCAGCCTCCGGAGATCACCACCTGGAAACCAGGCATGTTACAGACTGGAGACATTCCTGGGAGAAGGCAGAGCAATGTGTGCAGTGCCTGCTGGCAATTTTCCTAGCTTCAGCCAAAGGTATCAATTGTTATATCCATTAATATTAGGAAGCGGGCTGTCTCCATTCTTTTTCAAAGAGCAATGCTCAGCTGTGAAATCATTTAACTGACTTAACTAAGATTATTTGACAAGGAGAACAGTTGTATTAATATAAACAAGCATGTCTTTTTAATTGCTTTCCTCTTGCAAACAACCCTGTTTGTTATGATCAAATGGAATGATCCTAAAACATTTTTATTGCTACCTTAGAAGTCCCACAGACGAAAGATGTCAGATGAAGTAGTAAAAATATCTTAAATTAGCTCAGTATTAGCAAGAAAGAAGCTTTTTCTCAGATTGTTTCTATTAGTGTTTTCTTTTTCCTTCCAAGTACTCTCTATAGCCTTTGTTTTTGTTTTTATCTAAAGTTGTCTGTCTCTACTCCTTCACTCTTTCCTCAATTAGACATTTGTTTTTTCAAACTATCACCTCCTTTCAGGATTTGCTTTACAAGAAATTTCTCTCTTATCCTTCTCTTTCCCCTTTTCTGATGGTTTCCCAGCCTGCTTAACTTATTTTTTAAAATAAATAATTAAATAAATAAAATAATCCTCTCCTGTCACAGGAATACGTAATAGAAGGGAGTTAAAGATATGTGTTATATTATCAGACTCATAAAATGGCACTTGATAAAGTGTCACATAAAAGACTTACCAGAAAGTAAGGATTTATGAATTACATGGAAAAAGAAGTGATATAAAAATACAGTAGAAAAGAGAGACTGGGGAGATATGATTTGTCATTGTGACTGACAGTCCAAAAATAGTGTTCCTGATGCTGGTAGTGAGTAGTGATATCCTCTGAGGCTCTCTTTTAAGCCAGGTTGTCTGCTCTGTTCAGTGCAGTTTATTGATGGAAACGTGAAGTGGAGTAGCTTTATAACAGACCTTGGGAATATTCCGAAGTGAGAGAGGAGTCTGCTGAATGATAAAATCTTGTTCAGTGTGACACTGTTGAAACAACCAAGCCACCAAGTTGTTGACTTCAAGTTCATCTTCTTCAGTAGCTCATTCATGGGTTCTTACACGAGTACTTGGTGGCAACAATATGTAGAGTTCAAGGTAGTTAATTACTGAAGTGCAGCTAATGAAGCCTAGTCAAGCAATTCCCAGGGGCCAGTTGTAAACCAAGGTAAAAGCAATGACCAACAACGAGAGCCAAAATCCACCACAGATTAAAGAGAACTGAAAGTACATAAAACTTCCTGTGTTTGGAAAAAAAAAAATCAATTAATTTATTCTTTTTTCCTAAAGTATTTCTCGGTTATGTTCTTAGATCTTTATTTCTACAAAAATTAAATTGTTATCTTCTTGGGAATGAAATAGAGGATTTCTGCCTTTTGCTCAACTTAGGGCTTCTATGGATTCTGTATTGCAATATGGCTTTGTTATATACTAACTAATTAATTAGATTTGAACTGGAGCCTTGTTTTCAATATTGCCACATATTATAATATTAAAATGCCCTAAATTGTGAACACAAAAATTTGAGGAAGTAATGGCATTAAATTAGGAAAGGAAAATTTTATTTCTGTAAGGTCAAGGAAGGTCTTCAGTCTATTCCAGACTGGGTCTAAAAATTTGGGATAAAACCAAAATTGTGTTTTGCAGTGGCAAAGGAAGAGGCCTTGGATTCATCGGTAATACACAGAAATTATGTTTTCATCTAAAAATCTTTTTTCTTTCCAGTAAAATTCATGTACATTCTCATATAAAAATCCCAAGGGAGTAAAAAGTGCTTTTTCCAAACATGGGCCATGCATGTGTTAAAGTCAATATCAATCTGATGTCCATGACCTTGGATATAATGTGGTTGGCAGACAAGCTTTCTGCAGTTCAGTTAGTGCCTCTCAACAAGTGCCTGGGTAGTTTAAATTCCAGTCCACAATCATTGGAGAATTAAACACTTCTGCAAAAGTTCCCAAATTATCATGTAGGCTAAAATTATTTGAAAATCCTTTACATGAAAAATGTGTCATGGTTTAGGAATGGTATTCCCCAATTTAGTGTTCCCACTGCAACACTCCAAATCAGGTGCTCACTCCCCCCTTCCCCTGTGGCAAGCTGGAGAGGAGAACTGGAGGCAGGAAAGGCAAAGGTCACAGGTTGAGATAAGAACAATTTACTGGGAACAGCAACGAGATAAGAAAGGAACAATAACAGAAGCAGTATTGATAAGAGAGTGTACAAGAGAG